>BMAW01104553.1:38464-86499 GCA_019974015.1 Nephila pilipes | reverse complement strand
TTCTCACATCTTTTTTATTTGATCTATTTGAATGCAATAAAGTGCATTTGAAATAGCAAAAAATAATCAGTACTTCTGTGAAATTATTTTTTTCCTAAGATTTTTAAAAATATTTTTATTCTTATTTTAATGATTTGTTTTTGAGATTTCCGGTCTTTAAAGAATATTTTCAAATATTTTTAAAAATCGGAGGGAAAAAGTAATTCCACAGAAGCATTCATTACTTTTTGCTCTTTCAGATGCACTTTATTGCATTGAAATTGATCAAATAATAAAAATGGGAAAATTCAAGTCGAATTTCCATAGGATTAACATTAAGCTGATGAAATCAAAATGGTGGGTAGATGGGAGCCTTAAGGCTCCCGTCTAGCCGCCATTTTGATTTCGTGGACGTAATGTTAATCCTATGGAATTTTGACTTTAATTCTCACATCTTTATTATTTGTTCTATTTGAATGCAATAAAGTGCATCTGAAAGAGAAAAAAATAATCTATGTTTCTGTGGAATTACTTTTTTCCTCCGATTTTTAAAAATATTTTTATTCTTATTTTAATCATTCGTTTTTGAGTTTTCTGGTCTTTAAAAAAAAATTTCAAATATTTTTAAAAATCGGAGGAAAAAAGTAATTCCACAGAAACATAGATTATTTTTTTCTCTTTCAGATGCACTTTATTGCATTCAAATAGAACAAATAATAAAGATGTGAGAATTAAAGTCAAAATTCCATAGGATTAACATTACGTCCGCGAAATCAAAATGGCGGCTAGACGGGAGCCTTAAGATTCTCGTTTGCGCTCCATTTTGATTTCGTGAACGTAATGTTAATCCTATGGATTTTCGACTTTTAATTCTCACATCTTTACTATTTGATCATTTTGAATGCAATAAAGTGCATCTGAAAGAGCAAAAAGTAATGAATGCTTCTAAAGATTAACCTTTTTATTCTGATTTTTAAAAATATTTTTTAAAGACCGGGAAACTCGCAAACGAATCATTAAAATAAGGATAAGAATATTTTTAAAAGTCGGAGGAAAAAATTAATTCCGCAGAAGCTTTCATTATTTTTTTGCTATTTCGGATGCATTTTATTGTATACAAATAGATCAAACAGTAAAGATTTAAGAGCTTAAATAGAAATTCCATTACGATTAACATTACGTCCACGAAATCAAAATGGCGAGTAGACTGGAGCTTTAAAATGATGGTAACCCTAATATTTGCAGCCGTTTTATTAAGAAAACAATTTCATAAAATCTTAATGAAAATATCCTGTTCTCCCTAAAAACGTTATTTTTGAATGTCGTTTTTGTTAAATAAGAATAGCTAATTAGTTTTAAAATTATTTATGTTTTTTTAATTGTTGAGGCTGTCAAATCTACTTATATTGTTGTGGTGCCAGTTTAAGCTTTTTTTTTATATACATAATCAAACTTTTTATATTTTTTATGAGATTGTAGAATTTTTATATGTGTGTGTAAATAGTTTGTTAATTTTAAAGAACGCATTGATAGTTTACTTTATATGCCATACTTTCCTGAGATAGAACAATTCGAAAAAATAGCTTCATTGTTAATAAATTTCTTCATTGTTAATTATATACACCCGGCTTGTCTACAAATTTAAAAATTAACTAAATTATATTCATACAGTATATTTCTCAAAGGCTCATGATATTCTTGCTGGGCAGCTAGCTAAGAACAACTCGTCTCATTTCGAAAGATTAAGTTCAATTCCCTCGGCAAGGGAAGGCCTACTTATGAGTTACGAAGATGACATGAGAAAATTGCATTTTGAATTCGAACGCAGATTCAAGATTTCAATGTCATTCAAACAAATTTGGGTATTTTGTCATGTCTTTCAGGATAAATTGCGAGACCAGATTCACAGTTTGAATTATTTGAGTTTCTATCTAACAATCACTTCAAGCAGTTGTTTCTCCATGTTCCAAAATAAGACTTTTACAAATCGTTATCGAAAGCAAGTTTTCTAAGCTTCATATCTCACGCCCAGAAAATTAATGCTATGTTTGCTTCATCTTACTCGTATATGTATGCGAACAACTGTTTTCTATCATTAATCGTAGGACGAATTCTATTAGAAATAGACTATTTAACATATGAACATCCCTTCTCAGAATAAGTACATCTCAATTCGAACCTGAATTTACGGAACTTTCGAAAATGTAGTTGCAGTTTCATGTATCACTTTAATGTTTCTATTGTAATATATCTTTGTACTCTTTTTAAAGTTTTAGAATACGTATTCACCCGCTTTCTAAGAAGTTTGGCCATTACTGGTCCAGACGTTTCATTACTTTGTGTAAAACGTGTACAATAGAATATGATAAGGAGGTTCGAAAACTGATTAAGCGAAATAGTTTTTATAGTTCTAATTTGAGAGATATAGAAGAAATGAATGATATATTTTCAAAAATAAAATACTGCAGTTTAGTTTTAAATATGTTGATATATATATATATATATATATATATATAATTTCTCAGTTTAAATATAAAGTGGATTTAACTCTTTCACGATATCAGCGATACGTGCAAAGATATAGCCCAAAAACATTCTTATGAAGTACATAATTTGTGGTGTAATATTATTATTTCGTAACTACCTTCGATACCTTCTTGTACTATAGTAGCAGCTGTGTGCTGCAAAAGGCTGTTAAAGGCCACAGTTGAAATTATTTTTATTTAAATCAAAAGTACAGTAAATATGATAATCAAAATTAAGGATTTACTGAAATTGATCATGTTTGTATTTATCGTGATATTCATTCTTGTTCTCATTACTTAATTTTGTATTTATTCTGTTCAATCGGTTGACTCTATTTTTTCAAAGGATCCTAGATTCATTCAGAAAATTTATGTAAATAAATTGAGAATTGAAGTGAACTGCATCTGCCGGTTTTCTGTATAAGAGTCTTCTCTGAAACAATCGAGAGATTGTAGGAGAGATTAAAAAAAAAAGCTCATTCAAAGCGAGAGTGGGTAGAATTTTGTCCGCGCATGGAAGTTATAGTAATTCAGTTATATAATCATTGATGCTGATAGTGATACGGCGAGTCATCGATTTAATAAGAATTGCATTTTATTTTCAACAATTATATTAAGTAATTTTGTTTTTTAGAAATGGAGCCTTAATTTTGTAATCCTTCCCAAGATGTATAGTTGTATAAATAGATATTACTGAAATAGAATTATTGGTTTTGTGTTTGTGAATCTAGCTCGATTCTTGGACATTTATTAAAAAAAACTCCCAGATTTCCATAATCTTACTTATAATAAAGAAACGTGAGGGTATATGTGAAACGACGTAAAACAACTGGATCGTTATCTTTTCATTACTTAAAATATTGTTTATCACATAAAATATTAATTATTTTCAATAATTTTCGTTAATTGTTATTTTTTTATAACAAAGAAGAAAATGTTATACTAAAAAAAGGACCAAAAAGTACTGGTGTTAGAAATAGGAAATGGGGTATCGGAAATTGTTATTGGGAATCGAAAAGAAAATATCTCACTGTAATGTTATCCAGTGAATGTTTCCCGTACCAATGAGACCGTCTTCACTTTTTTGATGCAGATTCACTGAAACCATTGATTTGGTAGCAAATGTCTGCCAAATCAAAACTAACCTAAGAATAAGTGTTAAATTTATTTTGTAGCCGTTTAACAGATGACAGGACGCAATGGTAACACCAACTTGCATTAGCAACGCCATCTTTCGTCAAAAGCTGGTACTTTTTAAAATTCTTGTATATTTTTTCCGTGATAAGTTCTTTTTTTTTAAAAAAAAAACTTTTTTTATTTTTAATCTTTTTTATTAAAATTTCATTTGTGATCTTGGGTAAAATAAAAGGCTAAAAACCGGTGTTTTTTTTTTTTTTTTTTTTTTTTTTTTTTGGAGCGACGTTGATTCACAGCTCGTTCAGTTGCAGCAAATTTAATTTAAATTAAATTGAAAATTTTTAAATATCTTTGAAGGGCGTAGTTCACATCTCTTTGAAATTTAATAAAACGGAGGCCATTTCCAAAGTCGATTTGAGCCGTGGAAATTCCAAAATGCAATATCCAGTCGTAAGGATGCAAGTTAAGGAGAAAACTACCATGCTATCTATTTCCACAAATGCCCTTGCCAGAGAAGTTCCCCAACCCCTTTTATAGCCGCGAATTCAAACAATTTCTCTTCTCATAAAGCTGCAGAACTTTCTATCTCAACAAACAGCAGAGAGGAAATATTCTCTTTTGTAGGTTGGAGTAGTTTCGGCGCTTGAGGGAGAGACTTATTTGATATTTCGCAGGCTCTAATTAAGAGTTGCTATGAATTGAATCGGTAGTTTCTCTTGCTGGGAATGGCATCGCTGCCTACTTCCGCTTCAAAGTCATCTTCATTTTATGTTTGTCTCCTGTGGTGGAATTCCATCTTTTTAATTTTTCCTTTTCTCTCGTCTTTTTCTGTGGGATGAATATTTATTATTTTTTTTACTCTTTTATTTTTTTAATCAAAATTTTTGCTGGATGCTCTGAATGCTAGTCAAAGAAAAAATTTCATTCTTTTTTTTTTTGTGGCAGAATATAAAAACGCAATTTTCTTTTGTTCTTTGAATGAATTTTTTTTGGGGTGTAGGCTCAGATAAAATTATGCGATGCTCAATTTGGGGTCTTTGAATTCCATGGACATCATTAAGTTCCTTGCTTAATTAGCGTAAAAACTTTTTCACTTATTTTGATAATGCGTAGATGTTTTTTTTTTTTGTAACTGGTGACAAATTTTTTTTAATAACCAGCAATTTTCTGGCTTTTAATTGTGTGCGATATGAACTCTACATTTTTTATTTGTTTAATACCAGTGGGAATTGTTTGTATTTTTATTGGTATTTTTTTTCTTTTTAGTAACCCGATACATATTTGTTACAGCATAATCAAATAAGAAGCTCTCTGCCTTTGCTTAACGAACTTACCCTTGGATTCAATTGACGGATTGAATATAGACTCAAAATCTGCTCTAAAGGCAATTAAAAACTGGTGTAACTAACATCACTCCCACCATATGAGTGAAACGTGGGCTATTCGTGAAAACTCTTCCTTTAAGTGACATTAGAGTTTCTTTCTGACATAAGGGATTCTTGAGAATCCAACTTCTTTCCAACTAAATGAAGCGTGATTATGCAAATTAAATGAACTTCATATATGGAGGGGATGGATATAATCAAATGGTCTTTAAGCGACATAGAATTGAACTGAATAAAATGTTATGGTAATACAAAGAGTGCTCATGTGAAGTCATGGGGATTTCTTGCATGTCTTCGTGATTTATTGAGATCAGGACCCGATGCTGTCTGATTGCTTTACTATGCGTAGGAATTACTTGCATAGTATTCCGGGAATATTATTCTTTGGTGTATTATTGAAATTATAAGTACTCGGGGCAAACGACTTGGAATTGTGACTGAGAGCATTCCTCTTTTGGAGAGTTACCTAATTATTTTCGGAACATAACTGACTTGATTGCTGAACTGTAGGCTCGTGACTATTTTATGTACTCTATCTGTGGTTAAAATTTAGATTTGTGATTAGTGTAACATTTAAGATGGCAGACGATTAGGTGAATAGGATTACATCGCATGCGATTCATTTAAACAACTACACAAGAGAAAAAAAACCGTGTTTTCAATAGATCCTTGCACATTTCAGCATAGACGACAGTGAATGTGCGGACAGGCTATCCAATAAAGTTCGAAATACTCGTATTAACCTGACTTCTACAATCAAGACATTTGATACAAACTCTGTGGCTAAGTGCAAACTTTTCAACCAGCCACTGAAGTAATCTCTAATCACAGACTTTAACTGCTCAAGATCAGTAACATTCACTTAAGCAAAAGACTCGGTATAAATCATTGTAAAGACATGAAAATTCCCCCTGATGACACAAAAGCTTGCGTTAAATGTGGGCCCAGATATTCCGTTGAAACTAGAGCATATTTACAACTGTTGAACAATTTTTTCTTAATATCCTAGTTTATAGGAGCTGCTTGGCGCGATTTTACACCGACGCCCAACGCGGGATTTTCTAACTCTTGTCGTTTCAACTGGAAATAAGATGGCGTGTTGTCGGAAAATCAGTTTTGAAAGTTTTGCTGCAAAGAAGACATGTGAAAATGGATTGCATGAAAAACAGAAAACCACTTAAAAAAAGGGCGGGGAAAAAATCACTGCCCTTAATCTGAGGGTATGTATGCATCCATCGGCAGAAAAACGGTTTCTGACCTCGTTTATATTAATTGTTGCGTAGAATGGAACATTAAATAAATAGAAAACTGTGGAATAATCACAACGTAAATCATTAAGATGGTACTTCTTGTTCAATAATTCTCCAGCAGTGCATTTCTAGCTACAACACCAGAACTTATTTTGCTTTATTTTTAATTTCGTTGTTTAATTAATGTATTTTTATCAATATGTTCAATGATGGAAGTATCTGGATATTTTATATATGAGGAACAACAAGATAGCCGAAACACCTACTTCAATTCCGCAAACCTAGCTTTACAGAATTTACAGAAGTGCCTTAAAATGGTAGTATTTTTTACTCCATCGTCACGATGCAAAATTTTTCTAAACTATACTTGTCGCCGTTTATAGGTACCATATAGTTCTCTGCTTACGAGGTCTGGATAAAGTAGAATACTCTCATGGGTTTTTGGGTATGTCATACCTCTAACGCCTTTGCGGGATCTACTTCCAGACCCCTCCCCCATAATTGTAGCTCTTTCTGTACCGCGCGCGAACGACCTGAAGATTTAACATCTCTTACCCTTCGAGGGGGACATGTTTTCCGACGCAAACTTACATCTGGATAGGTCGGCCGACTGCCCACTTGGAAGCTCTTAGGCTCTCCCAGCTCCTAAAGAGTACTGGGGATTATCTTACCCCCAACCCCCTGCGAGACTTGGAACCAGCAGACACGTCAGTGCATCTGGCGTGGCTTGTATTTTACACAAGAAATTTTAAAGTGTCTGATGTTATAAGGAAGAATTTTTGCAGTTATTAAAAAAACTCTTTACAGCATGACTAAAAAGAGATATTTTCGAAATCAGAACAAAGTCATCTAAATCTCAATATTTTTCGTAAATCTCATGCGAAAAAGTAAAAAAAAAATTGAGTTATGTAATTTAAACCGTTACATTTAATTCTAGTGTGTCGGAAAAGGGGTGGTTAGATAAGTCCACGTTGAAATCGAATCAACGTAATTCGAATTCCTTGATTGGTAAATTTCAGAACAATCAACGAACTTAACTAATTCTCTGAAACTTCATAATCAAATGCAATGTAACAAAATAGACTTCATCTTGATCAGCTGCTTCTGTCCAATCACATTCCCGCCACCTGCGCTGACCCATGTGTAACACACGTCCATGCAAATGCAATTTCACCCTGATGAACCATTCTAGATAGTGCCGCCGAGATCGACTCGCATGCCTAATAGCTCTCCGCACGCCATTTCGATATTTCCCAAATCAATAAGGTCGTCCGGAAACGATAATTTATGCTCCTCAAACCTATTTCAACCCAATGGCTTAGCGGCATAATCGCGTTTACACAAACTTGATGGCAAACACATATAAATGTGCCGAAACTTTGATGGAAATTCCCCTTGTGACTACGATTAGCTAAATTGGCTATGAATTGTTCGCGATAACAGTGTTGCTAAATTCAAAAGGGGGGAGGAGTTATGTTGTCAGCATTTGGCGGTGTCAAATTTTATCTTGAAGAATTTCGGTTGTGAAATTAAACCCCGGCGATTTGATTAGACTGAAATAAAATAGCTTTAAGTGCTTTTTATTAACAGGTTCAAGTGTTCGACTCTATTTCTTAATGATGCAATTTGATGTAAACTGTAGATAGGTACAAAATGTTTACAAAAATTGCCCAAAATTGCATCAACCAACAGTAATGTGTGATTGGCGACGTCAATGGAATGTATACCGTTTCATTCATGCCATGCCTTTCTTACACACGTGTATCCACAATGGATATTCTAGGTTAGATATTTGTTAGTGAAACTTTAATTCAACAATTTACATTCCTTTCGCACATGAGTTCTGAATCATCTGGAATAGTTGATTTTCGTGAACTTCAAATATTATTTTGAAACGTTTGGTTGTAAAATTAAATTGAGGAGGAATTTTACTCTCTTGAATAGAAGAATATGAAACATTTACTCATCTTTAGAAAAGTTCATACAAAATTTGATTTTAGTAAATTTGATGAAAAACATATATTATTCTTTTGAGTAATTCGATTTTGTTAATATGATCAACGCTCTAAAGAACCACAACTGGCAATTACAGACCGACTGAATAATTTTGATCCACGATCAAATGGTAGACGACTTCTATGTTTGTGTACCTCCTTCATTGAACTTTCCACATCACGACTCTGTCGTACAGTAAAATCTCTCCTGTAGCCCCCTACTTTCCATAATTCCTCAACTTTAAAAAAAATGTTATATTAATGCCGCTCTAGAACAACATGATGATTATTTTCAATAGATTAGTAATTTTTAACAATTTATCCCTCTTCCCACGGGATCTTAAGAAAGTCTCAATTTTTAGAAAGAATACACGACACGCTAGGGAACGACGGGAGAATGGGAAGAGAATATGCGGTTTTCTTGTAGCTATTTCACCAGGATATGAGCTTTATATTATTTTATAAATTTTATTTTGTTGAACTTTAATAATAAAAATAATTGTTGAGAACTGATTATCGAAGTGCGCCTTTATCAGTTGCTAGAATACGACCACCATTGTTTGAATTTAATGAACAGCGGCATTTTTCGACATTGCCGGCAATGACAACATTTTGTAACTGTAAAATGAAGAGAGAATGTCCCGCTTTGTACACTTCCACAAATTCTATTCTTATGGCGACATATTTCGCTAGAGATCTAGCATCATTTGGAACATTGTTGCAAAGGAATTACATCTTATACAGAAATTGGAAATGGGAGGGGGGGAGGGGAATGTTAGAGAAGAGAAGGGTCAGGGTGTAAGGAGTTTGTTGGTCGTCCACGAAGTAACGCCTTCGCATATTTAGTTTAGTAACTGTCTCATGCGATACACATCGTACTGCGTGCTACTGCTAGTTAAACAAGTGATGTCAACAAATCAGGTATTCAGATGATTTAGGTAAGTAATTTATTTAGATACCAAAGGTAGGTATTTTTTAGGTACCAAATTTTTAATCAAGAACCCCCCCCCCCTTTGTCAATGGTGTCCCGCTTTTCGAATGTTAAAATCTGGTCACCTTACCATAGTTCAAAATTACGAGATGTATTCATTGGCTGTGGTTAGTAGAATCGGAAAGCCGGATGCGTTCAGTAATTAAAAGAAAAAAGCTAACAACTTGGAACATTGTACGGAGTAATGTAGTAAATAACTGTTTTCATTAATTACTAAGTAAGATTTATTCTGCGTTTTCTTTCAAATGTTTTTTAGTAAATAGAGTATTGTTAATACAACTAAACTCTGTATTTAAATTAATACATTTTATTAACATATGCTTACATGTTGTTGTATGAGAAAATGGCGTCGACAAAAAACGCGGGGCATAAAATAAACGGTACTTGGTGTTAGATTCAAAAGATTGACATTATAGTACGGTATGATTATAATAATTACATTTGATTTAATATTTTGTCGTTTTCTTTTATTTTAATATCAGAATGTTATTGTCTACTTTAATAATTTATCGTTTGCTCTTATTTTAATATTTCATTTTAATAATGATTTTTATGACAGAATCATCTATTTCTAATGCTTTTGTTGTTAAAATTAGTAACGTTTTAAACATTTGAGAATGTTTATCTTGTGAAAATAAAAGGACATTAGGACTTTAAAGAAGGTACTTTCTTTTCTTGATAGTATTTGTTTCTGTGGAGCCTGAGACTCGGAAGTACGCTTACTTTACGCTAATTGATATTAATTTTGAATAGTTAAACTTTTTCTAGAGACTTACGGGGGTTGAAAACGTTGGCACATGTTTAAATGAAATTAACAAAGCCAATTTCAATTTTTAAAATTTTAATGTTATTCTTTTTACTAAGATTTTATCGTTTTCAATATTTTTACATTGTTTTGTTTAAATTTGCGGATCGATAATTTAAAGTTTCTTCGAAACAAATTTCTGTGCCTGTATGGCAACGGAATTTATTTGTTGTGAGAAAAACGAGATGATTTCAGAACAAGCGTAAAAAAAAATGGCTGTTGTTAAGTGGTAATAAAAGGCTTTTTCTTTTGTTTTGTTTTGAAGATGCCTTTTTGTGAATGTGTGTGAAATTATACTTTCAATGGGGGGCAAATTATAAGCACTTTAATTACGTCCTCGTAATTTTTGTGTTCAGTTGACGAGGTAGCGATTGTACAGAGTTCTTCACTTTCCAAATTTCCACATAACTTTAACGCTAAACAAAGTGATACTATGTAAAATGTTGTTCCTGTGGAAGGTTTGAATAATGCATGTTATTGCATTAAACTTTTGCTTGAGTTAAAGAGGGGAAAATTGCCCAAATTATTCGCATGAGAATATAAAATTCTGAAAATGGTCGGAAATGTAAGATCGCTTTTAACTCCTTGATGAATTCAAGTTTGCATATTCCCTATTAAAAATAAAATAAATTTGTATTGTATAGCTAATTCACTATTAATTCAATGTTTTTAAGTAGTTATTGTACATGAAAAACAATTCTTTCAAACGGACATCAATTTGTCAGGAAAAATAATTATATAGAAAGAAAATATTAATGGCATCGAAAAACGTGAATAATTATATCTGTATAATACGGAAGCTACATACTAAGGAATTTAATAAAATGATTGCAATGATCTTTTGTTTTTATTTGTATTTATAAGAACTAATTTGTTTTCTCGTATCCGGTACTAAATCTTAAAATTTGTATTTTTTTCCCGTTACGTTCTTAAAATTAATTTTTTTTTTTTTTAATCTCTTAAGAAATTATTTTTTTAACTCGTGTGTAATACTTATTGATCGGTAGATATATAGGGCTGAGCTAAAATATGATTGATTCGAGCGGGAAAAAAAATTGGAAAAGAAATCCTTAAAAGAGGATAAAAGAAAAGATCTGCTGAAATCCTGGAAAATTAATTGGAAAAAAAGAAAACTACGCATTAAGCCTAATTGAAATTCCTCTTCGAAAAACTAGGAAGATTTAAAAACCCGAAATCCCTTTGTGATCCCTAATTGTACATTCTGGAAGAGAAAATTGGTTTTCTATCCATGTAGTTTATTCTAAAAGAACTGATGGTTGCAAATTTTAAGATTTGTGGCATCATTTCGCATCATTCTTGCTGATGATTTTCACATATCACTTCAACGGAAGTAGATTACTTTTTGTGGTTTATTATATTAGTTTGATGATGCGCTTCAAAAACCATGATACATTTTTCATTTTGGTCTGATAAAGAATAACTGTTGACGGAGAATATATTTCCCAATACCACCCCTTTTTAAACTTATTTCTGTAAATTATATTCTTTTTGTTTTCAAAAATAAAACAGCTGTTATCTTTCTGATTTATCATTCTCTCTCCCCTCCCCCCAAGTGTCTAAATGTAAAGTTATGAAAATGATGTACACATACACGAGAAAACTGAAAATAATAATTATTACTTCCAGAGTACAAAATTCAGATTTAATTTTGAGTTAATCATAAACGCCCCCTTTCCCAAATTCATAAAATTATAGCGATAAATGCATGTTTTACATATTCACGTGCTCGGTAATACTTTCTTTTTAAATTAATATTTCTAGATTAAATTCTTTCATTTTTCCCACTGGGTTTTCAAGTCGCTCTGTCCTATTTGCGGAGGTTATTTTCGGATAGTTCTCGTTCAGCTGATATTTACATGTTTACCTCGATGTTTATACATGTTTCTCTAGAATATTTCTAAATTAAATTGTTTCGTTTTTCTCAATGGATTTTCTTAACTGTATTTGCGTAGGTTATTTTCGAATAGTTCTCGTTCAGCTGATATGTACAAGTTTATCCCTTCCCTTAATTACTGCTTTCAACGGCACTGACCAATTCTCGTGATGTACAACCGATTGTTCTGTTTTATTTTTGATGCGCCTCCGTTCTTCGCACGTTGGCAATCTCCCGTGTGTCTGATTGTCCAGATTCTTTTATTTTGATCACTTTTTTAATTTCATTATGGAAAAATATTGTAATTATTGACTTTAATTATCCAAATTATGATAGAAGGTAAATAACTTTTAAAATTAATAGGAACTTTGTAATATTCAGTCTTTTGCCAGTTATTTACAACGTGCACACACAATTAGCTGTATAGGGTAATTATTTTACTTGAGGAAAAAATTCGAATTTAATTTTGCCGTATTTATGCAATACAAGTATGAACACAACATCATTTAATATTGGTATTAATATTTGAATAAATACTTAGTATTTCAGTGATTGAAATGACATTTATCTCTTCTTAGCTACTAATTTGCTTCTAATTGTTTTTTTTAGTAGAAAGCACGTTTAGAGATTATTTTGCGTTGAGAGTTTTAGAAAAAAATATTTATCAGTTATCATCATGTGTTCTCTGTATCATATTTATGTATATCAAATGTATAAATTGCTTTATGCAAAAAACTAACTGAAATAAAAATTATTTTCTTATCGTTGCTTACTTTTTATGCCTAAATGAGAATATATAAACATTACTTTGCTTTTGTTAAAAATGGTATGTTGAATTGCTGTTTCCTATTTTCTGTCCCTTATTAAGTACAAACAGTTAATAATTGTAATGGTAAATCGTTATTAATTTGTGATGCTTTTAATAAATTCAGTGAATTTGTACAAAATAAAGTTGTTTTCATTCAACTATCATTTCGAAATAACGTTTTTTTGTATGGGTATTCTACGACATTAATTCATTAACAACTAGCAGTGATGTAAAAATATAAAATGGAAATGTAAGTAAAATAGTTAGAAAACAATTTCACTTGCAAAGCGACTGTTGGATGAATTTAAATAACGCATCTGTCACAGATTGAATAAATTTTTGAAACTAATGATAAATTGAAGGGGTAATTTATTTTCACTTATCAAAAAACTCGAGTAAAATGCAGCTATCGATTTTTTTTAAATAAAAAACATATTTCCCCCCAAAAAAAGAATAAATAGAGTTTGATGAATTAATTTTTCCCTATTTTTTCTGGTGAAAAATATTAATGAGAAGATTAGAAACATTTTCATGTTTCAATCATTACGGATCGTTACACTTCATTTTGCATACATATCTTTAGAAAACGTACTTGGAAGAGAAGATACCGTTATCCGGATAATGATTACATTTTTTTTTTGCTTCGAAAATCTCCCTTTCCCTCTCTCCCCCTTTCTTTTTAATATTTTTATTTTCCATCTTGCATTTCTTCGACCTCCTTACAAGCGTAAATGATTCAGTGAAGAAGGGAAAAGAGCTTGCAAATTTCTAGACATTTCTGGAACTTTCCGTATCATTAACGACGCTACCGTTTGCACATTTACTTTCCTTAACGTTTATCGAAACACCCGATTCGTAATGCATTTCGAACTTTTTCCTGATGATATGACTTCCTTGTGTAATTTATACTGAAAGAAAACATCTGGTTTTAAATTTTGGTAAGTATTATAAAAATTTATATTTGTATCCCCCCCCCCCCAGTTACGTTCATTTCTTTTGCTGTATTACGTTCATTTCTGGTACGTTTTGATACCAGCTTTATGTTTCGGCATTGTTACTTTTCAACATTGAAAAAGGACTATAGCTGCATTACATCGCTATTATGTTGCCGTATTATTTCTTTGAAACACTAAAAAAAAAAAAAAAAAAAAAGGACTCGGCCACATTGCGCAGCTATTATGTCTGAACCAGTGGGCTCAAAGAACAGTTGACTGGTCGCTTTCTGCTGCATCTCTACCAACTAGGTTAAAAGAGACGTCTCTCCTGTGCTTGTTGGTAAGGGCGCAACAAAAGGTGACACTGGTCAACTTCTCTTCGGACCCACTGGTCCAGGGTTGGAAACGCCGCTGGCAATTGAAGGTCAACTACTCTCTCCCCCACCACGGGGTCGAAAATCACACAGCCGCCGAACGTTTTTGTCCCGATTTCATCTTTCGAAATTGTTTCTTTTGAACATGGAAAATTATTTCGGTTGCATTGCATTCCTATTAAACGGAGAGTTCATGTTTTGTTGAGACCGAAAAATCGAGAAAATGTCGTGTACTAAAAAACTTATTGTTACGTCATCGAAAATGTTACATCTATTTTCATTTTTTTTTAAAAAAAAATAATTCTCTTGTTTCAATTTTTGTCAGTATTTTTGATTAAATAGCGTGTTTTATGGTGTGTGTGTTTCTCCCTTTTCTTATATTCGACTCTCATTTGGTTCAGTTTAGCTTTACATACTTAATAATACTCGCGTTATGAATGAAAAAACATAAACTCTTATTTTAACCATTATTAACTAACTAATATTTATTATTAAACTCTTATTAACTAATATTTATACCATTTAATTCATTAAACGAGTTAAATTGGCATTTTTATTGAAAAACCATGCTTTTGTATTAGTATCTTCTCTATGATTTTATTGTATAATTTACATATAATGTCGTAGTCGTCATTATATAAATTCGAAAAAATGTTTGTTTGTCCTTTATTCACACCATCAATCGTGCGACTTCAATTTTTTTTAATGAAACTTCGTTGATGTGTGGAAGGAGGAGCATATTTCCACCAAAAATGTTTTTTATCCAAATTTATTTTTGGTGTGATATATTTCTACCCCTCTCTTTCCCCGCACCATGTTTCCGTATTTTCCAGCAGATGCAACGATTTCCCTTTCACTTTTTCCACTCAAAAGATGCGATATTGATAAGTTTTTCAAAAAGTATTTTGATATTTTTAAATCAATTGAGAAATAACGGAGCCACACCTAAGCTTTTGTTTCTGACCAAATATCATTTAAAACTGAATGCTTAATTGTCGGTTTGTTTCTTCTTTGTACACATCTGTACCCTTGATCAAGCCACCCAAAGTGTTTGCAATGTTTTATGGGTTAAAAAATAGATCTGGGTATAAAATACCAAAAAGATGGAATATTTATTTAATTTACAACTTCAGTGATCTACTGCTTTGGGCTTTTCATCCTAGATTACCGCTACACTGCGCATAGCTCCGACACATATTGTGCCTTACACAAAAGTGACCTCAAGGTCTATCTTTGCTTCCGACAATATATTCATCATGATTTTATTTTAAAATTTCACCCATACGAAGTTTGGGTACTCCAGCTTGTAAAAAATAGAACAAACTAAATCTATGTCAGCTGTATTCAACAGTTATTTTTTTTAGAACGACGACAACTTAATCTATGCGTTATAAAAGTGGTCAATTTTATGGAATAAGTTTTTTTTATATTTTTGTCTCCCCCCTTCCCCTTTTTTACTATTCGTTCCTTCTTCTTCACCTGCTGCTTTTTTATTATTATTATTATTATTATTATGCTCTGTTTTATTTAAAAGTAATCGAGATTGGATCACGTGAACAAAATATACAGAAGAATTGGGTAATAGCCTTTGTTATTTTATATCCCATAAAACCAATCAGAAAAATGCTTACTCTTAGATATTAAAAAAACACTTCAATTTAAACTATGAAGGATGATTTATTTTCTGAAGACGGAGATATTTTGTTGGGATTTTATGGCAGTAGGTGGACGACCCCTTTATTTTGTGGCAAGAATCATAAAACCATATTTCTTATCGAAGAATATTTTGGTGTTATGACCTCATTTCCTCAGTTGTATAGCGAAGGGCGAGTCTATTCGAAATTAAAATGGAATTCGTCCAATGTTTGTTGATCTGTCTGCGTGCTTTAGCCAATAAAAGTCTTTTCAAAACCAATTTGATCCAATTTTTTGTCTATATTGTCAACCCGTTATAGCATTCGCAGTCTATCAATTCTATAGCTTAGCTATAGTATTGGCGTTTTTCAATGTATGTATGCATGCTTCGATGATGATAAGAAATGACAGAATAAGGTGGGGTAGAGAAATTTAGACAATATTTATATGATAGTTTTTTTTTATTAAATTTTTAGTCTAAGTTATTGTCCATTGTTTCAGTCAGTCTATTGTTTTTTTTTTTTTGTTGTTGTTGTTGTTGTTTTTAAATTGACTAAAAAACTTTATAGATTACGAATTTTTTTTAAAAAAAAAAAAAAACTAGTACATTTTTATATTTCCTTTATTTATTTCAAACAAATTAACATACAAAGAGCAGTATTACAATATTTAAATTAAAAAAATATAAAAAAAAAAGTGCTAAAATTTATCTTTTGTAGTTTTGGCTCATGTTAAAGTAGAGTGTTCTCCGCAAATACCATTCTGCTGTCGTTGCATACGTCCTCACTTAAGTCGTGTCTCCTTTGGGCTTTTCAATAATCAAAACAGGCTTAGTGTGACATGGAGGAGGGTTCACACATGGTCCCAGACGGCAGGGATGTGGGGGTGGCACGGGGCGAGAGACTTGGCTAGTCTTGTCTGCAGCATCAGGCTACGATCATTAGATCAGATAACTGTATTGTCATCGGAACTACTTAGATGCTTAAGCAAAATTTTAAAACAAGTGGAAATGGTTCAAAATAGAGTTGTAAGATTTGACTTAATTAACATTTATGTGAAGTTAAATAAAGCCTGTCCAATATTATATTCAAAATAAGAAAATGAATTTCACGTTTTGAATTTTGAAACGGACGCGGCCGGACGCGATCCTCAGTTGCCATTCAACAGATGCAATTAGTGTGTCCGTTTTGATTTTTGAATTATTGTCCCTGGACAACTCATATGCGTGACGTTGAGTAGGTAACGTTTAATTTCTTGAGCTTTGTTATTTAGAAGAGTGGTGCAGCGTTGTTGTTGTGTATTTTATACTTTGATAAAGTTTCACGTGCACTTAAATTTGTTAGCTATTGTAAAGTGAAATCTGTTTTTGTTTTACACGATTCATCGAAATTATAGGAGTGTTAAGGTAAATGTTTGTCGTATTTATTTTTAAATTTTTTTAACAGTTTTTGCGGTTTTAACCACGTAGAATGTTATTTATTCGTTTTAAGGCTACACGGTACCCTTTTTCAAAAATTTTTTTTGGAGGCAGTAATATTAAAAGTTATTTATGTATTGTTTTCAGACTATATTATTAAACTGATTCTGAAAATAAAAAGTCAATTTAACAAACCCTTATTTTAAAATTTTAAAAAAATTAAAAATTTTGAAGTTTTTTTAAATTTTTATAAAATACCCAATTTGTGAAATTTTTTAATTATTTTGAGTGATTTATGTTTCATACATTATTGCAAACAAAAGTTAGTATGGATTTGATAATCTGTTACCTTGTTGATTTTTAATAATTATTTTTCTAGCTAAACCTGGAAAAAGCAAGAAAATTTTATAATATTAACTTTAAAATTTTTTAAAAAAAATAAATAGAGATCTCAGACCTAAATCCATACTAACTTTTATAGAACACATATATCTAATTAACTATAAAAAATTTCAAGACTCTATCTTGAACAGAAAAAAAGTCTTAGGGATTAGAAAACACTTACTTCTTCAAAAATAAAAGTCTGAGAAAAGTGCATTTAAAGTTTGTAAAGGCATAAAACAAAAACTAATAATGCTTGCAAAGCTCTAAATTTTTAATATATTATTTTACTACTTATATAATATATGAAAACACTACTTTAAATAAATATGATTGAAAATATTTTTACTTATTCAAAATATCGATATAGCATTTGTTACGATGACAGATTATTCAGCTTAAAGTTAACATAATAATTTCACAAAAGTTTTAAAACACAATACACTTATAAAAAGTAATAATAATATAAATAAAAGTTTAAAAAAAGTTAAAAACCACCAGGTTTGTACATAGCACCTATTTTTTTTTTCGATTTTAAGTCTACGCAATTTAGCAAGTTTTATTTTTTGTTGCGCGACTTTAAAATTTGCAGATTTTATTTTGTTTCTGAAATATGTTCTCCTATAATCATTAAAGTGCGCTAAATGTTCTGATGACAAACTTGTTGCAAGGCACTTAGCATCCTGAAATGTTTTTAAAGCTTTTAATGTTCCAACATTAAATTCCGATATTGCACTCGACACGGCAATCAAAACACGACTCTTAGAAGCTGTATTTTCTTTGGAACATTTATTCCATATCATCGAATGTAATGCCTCATTAGAATTTTGCGTCAAACCTCTGACACACCTGCTTAATAATTCAGTTGATGCTAATCGTTGATAAATTGGCAAGATTTTGGGCAAATATTCTTCATTGATTGGTGTTTTTACCCAATCTTTGTGGAAACCTGGTTTCTTTCCACGTGCTTATGATGACTGGTAAAAACACCAAGAGTCTATACCAGAAGGGCACTTTTTACTTTGTGACTTCTGGTCTGTAGATATGCAATGAAATAGGGTAGCATAAATTGCAGTTTTCGTTGCCTCTACGTCACCTTTATTTTTGCGTATAGCATTAGTGTAATATCTAGTTGTTTTTTTTTTATTGTATCTTCTTTCAAACTACCGTGTTTCTTTCCTCCCAGAGTTACACCTTTCACTCGCCAATTTTTTACAGTCTGCCTCAAAGCGGTTCCCAATCTTTTGCTCACATGGTTGATGCATTCTTCTTTTTTTTAATTTGAATCTCACTTTTATACACTTTCCTTTCTTTTAATTCTAAGAAAGCCTTAGAATCCCCATCAGAGAACAAGGTTGTGTACCGGAAGCCAATGCTCTCAGATCTTTCCCATAATTTCACAGCGGCATTTATTTCCATTGCACCAGATGATCCGACATGTGTAGCACTACAAACATCCCGATGTCCTTCATACCAAATACGAAATTCAGCACTGTCTTCTCCAAGTGCAAATTTAGTCGGTTCACATTCTCCACACCGCTTTGACATTACTTCGTAGTCTATCACAAAGCCAGTCAGCAAATCAATAACACATCCTATTCCGATGTTTGACGTATGTCCTCTTGTCAACCAGCTTCCATCATATGACACACCAATATCGACAATATCTTTATCATTCTATGAGCCATATGCCTCTCTGACATCTTTACGAATATCAAGCAACAACTGATTTGACCCAACGAGATGTCCATTGAGAACTTTTGCCTTGTATGAATTAAAAGTTTTACTAGACATTATGTTTAAATTCATTTAAGTTTACGCGCATGCAATGCATTCGTGATATTATTTTTATTCCTATAGGAGACGGCAGATTGAGGGTTCGCACCGGGTGGTAGAAATCCACGCTTCGCCATTGATTCAAAATATCTTCAGTATTCAATTTTTATGGAACGTCGCAAACTTCAGGGCGTTATCGCTAATCATTCGACGGTTGGACGATGATTCCGGCAAATCTCATAAAGTAACAAGTATACAGGTGTGATTATCACCTTCGAATAACTCATTTTACTAATTAAGAAGGTACTGTGAATGAGCACAATGGGAACACCTAGAATTCTTAAAACTTGCAAGAATTGGTAATGAATGAGAAAAATGTTTAGTTATCTAGGGTGAAAAATCAAATAATATTGTGTACGATTTTTAGATAAAATTATTATTTTTAGATAGTGTGTGTTTTCTGTCATAGTATGTATGTATCTTAATAATTTTAGTGATACGTTTCGAAAATTTCATAAATCGAATTATTTCCACTAAGCTTTAATTTCAAATTGGGTTTTGGAAAGAAAGACAAATATTATCTTATTAAAAATGTTATGCATATTTTAAAAAAAATGTTACAATAAAATGTTATTTCTAATAAAGTGTGAGAATGTTGGATACTCCCTGAAACCTCTTATTCAATACTTTTTTTTTTATTTTATTTAAATAGCATTTTTACGAAATTTCCATTACTACAAAATTCTGTCAACAATTCCTTCAAAAATTTTCGAAACAGAAGCTCTGCTTTTCCATTAAAATCAATTATATACTCCCCCCCCCCAATTAATTTATTCTGTAGTGATTATAATATGACAAGGTTGTTACACTTTTTTTTTTTTTTTTTTTTTTTTTTTTTTTTTTGCATATTTTCCAACTTTTCAACGCCTGTTAGAAATCGATAAATCTAGAGGTAAAACTGAAAGGGGGGGGGTGAAGGGCACAGAATTCTGCGTAAAAGTATTCAGTAAAATAGGGAACCGTTTTGGCGTTGATATAGTTCAATGTTTTTAAATAGCGTCATAAATAAAAACTGCAATCATCTAAACTATATGGAAGTAAAAATCATATTTTTGCATTGTTTAGGGGGGGGATTATATTCGAACCTCATGATTTTTTAAAAAATTTCGTGTGATTTAACGTTTTTTTTTAATTATGTAATTGAATGGGTATTATAAATTTACGAATGTTCAGTAAAATGTTCAACATACGCCAACGAAAGGTCTTCATTATATTCTATGGTAGGAAAATTAATTTTTATTTACAAATTTTAGCGCTTTCCCTGGCAATTAGCTTTGCCTCGTATTTGGAAAATGTTGCACAATATCGTAACGATTATATTTAATTCGGCGAATATATTACAGTTTTTATATCAGTCTTAAGTATTTTGAAATAACATTTGATACGGAAATTTTAAACCTTTTTTTTTAATTATTTTTTTAAAATCAAAATTGCAATTTTGACTCTAAATTGTAAATAATTATATCGTCTGAATATCTCGGTTCCATTTCTAAATCTGGAATTTCGAAAGCACGCATGCGCAAATACAGCCAAGACAAACGAGACACCGCCACCCGAAACAACTCGACAATACGATTAATGTTACCACTGTTTGAAATATGATTCGACTCTTCACTGTCTACCACCCCCATTTCACACAACCCCCTATCCGTCTTCTATCCAATTTCACATACTTCATTTCCCCCCAAACTCCCCCCTTTTAAAACTTGATAAACTCACCCATCGTTGCAGACCTACAAGCCGCTCATACTTGACGATATTAATTATATCTCTAAAGCAATTATCCCAGGGGTCTACCTCCTCTTGAGATGCGTCCCTAGATATAAGGGGAAGCCGTAAAATAAGCTCTTTGTCGTCTACTAAGTAATATTCTATGGGGGTAAGGGGAGATGTTCGGTGTAGTGTGTAACGAAACAGTGTTGATGCTATGGGTGTGGTTGCAGTTAATTTAATTTTATTATGATAGCCTTGGGGATGTACAGAGGTAGGGAAGAAAATTGTTCTTAATGACGTACATTTAATTAGGCGGTTATGAGTTCGTGCCCATGAAATCTGCCGTGTATTTTTTTTGTCGGTTTATCGCAAGGCTGGGACGGTTTTACCTCTATTGCTTTATGTTTGCTATGATGTGTGAAGAGGTTTTCCTATTCGCGTGTTAGATATGATATACATTTATTGATTTGGGTTAATTGCTCAACTTTTAGGATTATTAGAACCTTTTATGGGTGTGAGATATTTATCGGCGTGACATGGGGCGTCTTTTTGTTACTAATAGCTGTTCTGAATGAGTATGATGTATCATCCTTTTAAGTATGAAATTTTTATTTACCTGTATGATATTTATTGCTTATTTTTTAAAAGAACATTCTGAATAATTTATTCTATACTATTTGAAACTATTTTAAGTTTTGAAACAAAGATAAAACTTATCTCACTTCTGTGTTCTCGTACTTGTTACGATATTGTTTCTTTCTTCTTCAACGCATGTTCGATCTTTGTTTTTCAGTCGAAAGGTGCGACGGCAAAAAAAGTTCGGGAATCATTTATGTTTGAATATCCTGGAATATGGGATAGGAAAGATAGATTATGAATTAAAGATGTGCTCGGGTCTTAATCCTTTCACACCGGGTTCGGCAGATTTTAATGTGACAAACTTGGTACGAAAAAAATTTAATGTCTACAGGAATACTTCAAAACTTTAAATAAAAGCAAAATAGAATTTTTACATTTAATAACTTGAATTTACGAGTATTTATGTGTATATTTTAAATATTTATATGTAATTTAAAGGGAAATCACTATGAATTGAAATGAGTCGTTGGGAACCAAATGGATATTAGGTGGTAACTGTGTTTAGTTGGGTTTGGACCAGCTAACCACATTTACATTTTTTTTTTTAAAAAAATCTGAGAAAAACGAAATCTAGTTTTGAAATTTACGAAAATGCCCTTTATAAATACCAGGAAGTATTAATTGTGATGTGACCGTTCATCTTTTACTTAGTTTCAACTTGTATTTTTCAGCATAACAAACTGGACTTTTCAAAATGCTTTTAAATGTGTATAATTCAGTAAATTCCTAGTGTTTAAATTCTAGAATTTTATAAGAATTTATTGGAAAATTTAAATTTTCTTTGATTTTTATCTGATATGTGGTTTATGATTTTAATGATTTTTATGCGATGTATGAATCCTTATTGCGCCTTATATTAAATGTTTTTTGTTACTCACTTTAAATTAATAAATAACAAAGGTCAATATGTAATAAGTAATGTAAAGTAGTCATATGGTTTTTGTTAAAAATTTAATTCAGTATTTTTCAATTGTGTAATGTAATTAATTCATTGCGATAAAATACACCCGGTAAAAAGAGCGAAGTATTTACCTGCCCAATTTTAACCTATTTTAAAAATATATTTAAGTATTTTCAATTATTAGTTAATAAAGTTAGGTAGTTATCAATTTTTCCGAATTTATGTTGTTGTAAATTAACATAACCAGAATTATTTGTACATAAGAACGATTTTTAAAAATTCCCAATAATTAATATTGTTTTTATATGATTCATATAGACTAGTCTCACTAAGTGATGAATTGTAAAAAAAGTCTTCTGTCAGAGAGCTTTATAAATCTGGTTGTACAATTTACTCTTAAAAAATAACTCTGGCCAAAATGATTTAACTTAATATTTTTAAAATAATTTTACGAATGAAAATTCGAAAATAATTTTACCATTTCTTCGAATATCACTTTATTGTTCATTCGATAATCATCTTGTACGTAATAGTCAAAATATACAACCTTCTCAATAGTATAAACAGTTCAAATTTTGACGAAGGAGAGGTTTAGTCACCAAAAGTGCTGACTCTGTAAAATGATTATTCAATGAAATGTTATATTTAAAGCAAACAATAATATGATACCGGAATTGAAATTTGATTTATTGGTTAGGGATTGGCCAGAAAAGATATTTAGAAAACAAATCATTTGCATGTAACACTTTATTTTGAAAAGTGGTCAGTTACGATGATTTGTGGTTAACTGAATCAATTGCCCCGTTGATGGCTAATAAAAAGCAAACAGTAAAATATTAAGTCGACGATAATATTCTGTTCAGATATCAAAATTAAAACAAGCGATGGATTATATTTAATATATTTTGAGAGAAATTTGACTTATTGGTGTAAAATGGGAATAAAATAAATCTTTTCATGTGAATTTATTCTCAGCACACTAAGCGTTGTGATAAATCTCCCTTTCCCCCTTTTAGAATATTAAATCGGTTGAAAATCATTGCTTAAAAATAATTTTTTTCGTGTATATTAATCTCAAAAATAATTTTTAATATTGTGGAGATAAATTTTCAAATAATATCGAAATATTGCAAATAAATTATAGGGGTTTAGAAGTACATGTCGTTAATGTAAGCAAGCGCATCAACCTTGTAGAGAAATTTTAAGCGTTCACTACAACCAATCAATTGCATCCATCCCATTTCATTTACAACTGGGCAATATTGTTAGATAACTAAAAACCCAATCCTTCCCCCCCCCCTCGCCAAAAAAAATAATAATAAATCCAGCTGAATAATAATAATAAAAAGAAAAACCTATAAGTACCCCTTTTTTTTCCTGGGCCGCCGCATTGTCTTGATGGAGACATCTCTTTTATATCGATGCCCTCAAAACATTTCTTTCTGGTCGAAAATTATCTGGCAGTTAAGATCACGAGAGCGGTGACCGACCGTCGCGACGCTTGGGCGTCACCATGGCAACGGGAGTGACCCAGTCCTGATGGCGCTCGCCTAACGCTAAGTCAATAGTTTGTTCGCCTGACACGTGGTTTCTGTCAGGACCCCATGGGTATCTTGGAGTGAAGAGCTTCCTTTTCTGGTTATTTGTTGAGAGGGAAGCTCTTGTGAATGTGTGTAAGCATATCGAACGACTTCAAGAATTTCTTCTCTTTTAAGAAATGGTGTTTAGTCCTTTTTCTCTTCCTTCTCCTCCCTAAAAGATTGTTTTTGTTATAATTCAAATTGTTGATAAAAGTGACAAATATCTTGGTTTATTTCCACTAAGTATCTTTTCCAAGAAGTGTATGTTTAAAAAATTAGTGTGAATTGTCCTTCCGTAATTTTTGAGGTTTTGTGATTTTGAACATATTCTTTCCAAAATATATATATATATATATATATATATATATTCAGTTAAATTTAATTTTTTAGCTTACGTATGTGGTATAAAAAAAATCAGCTGTCTAAAAAATATATTATTAAATTTTTTTGATGAAAAAGTATAACAGGAGCTGATAAACTTCCTATATATATATATATATATATATATATATATATATAACTAGGACTGAATGTTTTCTTTTCTTTTCATTTGTTAATTTTGTTTAATTTATTCATTATGGATTCGTGTCTTCTATCGATATATCGATTAAATTCCAAGCGAAGTTGAAATATAACAATGAGGAATAACTCTATGTATTTTTCATCGTTAATCAGCTTTACAAAATCACTATACAAAACAGATAATTATTTTTTAAAAAAATATGTAACCCAGCAGCTTTGAATTTAAAGTGAACTCAAAACGTGAAATTTTAAGAAAAGGTTTAAGTAGAAATACTTAAGAAATTGTGATAGAGATTTAAGAATTCATCTCCATATATAGGATGGAAAATGTTACTTGAAAAAGTTTAATTCTTCGAATAAATAGGTGAAATTGTTGCGAATTATATATTGCACATGATGAATTCAAATGAATCTTTCCATGTAATATGATATATAAGTCTTCCTCACAGCTTCATTGTCCTTAAAGCGTCACATAAAAATGAACATGTTTAACTTTGATATTTCTGCAGAAATAGTTATATCTATGGAGAAAAATATGTATATTCATATTATAAAAAGTGTAGAGATGTTTATCGTTTTGAATGAAAATTTTTCTTGTCAAACGGAAGATATATATATATATATATGGTATGATTTCAAGAATTCATCAATTTGAACTAATGTTATACATTTATTATCATTATTTCTTGTGAAATGTTGGCAGAAAACTGTGCGTATGATTTCACTGTTATATTTCCGTAAATTATCTTAAATTTAATTTTGGAAGCATAAAATTTTAATTTCGAAAAATAAATAAATAAAATAAAATTATTGTTTCTCTGAGTTAATCTCAAGAGAAAATGTTCATAAAATGATTAAGGAATAAATATTAAATGAATTGCAAAAATAAGTCGCAAAAAAAAGGAAGATATTGAAAAATAGTTACTCCCTCCCATCAACTTTACTTGAAATGTTTTGTAAATTGCCTTTGGTTGCTACGATTAAATGCGGAAAATTGAATATTGGCTTCATTTTTTTTTCTTAATTATTATTTTATTATGAAAAAGGAATAAAAGATGAAAAACTTGTTCGCACTAATGAGACAAATTAATATACATTTTATCGATGTGAAATGAAATAAAATACAAATGACACTTAAGCATCTACAATCTATTCAGAATTTTAATTTAAAGTTTATTGTGCATAATTATTTTTGAATAAACATCTCCATTTTCTGCAAATGATCTATTTTGTTATAATGATCAATAATAATTTAATTGAACAAAGCTTGGGATATTTTTTTTATATAAATTTCGTAATTACATTGTATATTTTACTTTATTACATGATATGCACATTGTTCCCCCCTTTAATTAACTTTTTAAATGAATTAAATAAATGATATTTGTGGATTTCGATTACTTCTATGAAATTTAATCTTTGTCCTTTCTTTTTCAGAAATATCCCGGTTCATTTCAATCCAATGCTATAAATATTTTCACAGTCGTTATGCTTTTACTAACTCTTATCGTTGCGTTTTTGCCGGCAAGTAAGTAAATGTATTCTTGCTATATATTTATGTATAGTATTATATGCTATAAAATTAACTTAGTACAATTTGATATGTCAGTTGCAAATGTTGGTGTTATTGCATAAATCACGAACTGGGGTATTGGAATATGTTCAATAATTTATTTTCTAGTATTATTTCGGTTTAAAAATGAATGAATAAAATTATTTTTGCGGTATTTGTATAACATTTTATTTAGATCGATTTTAAAGACGGAAGAACATTTTTCGAAAATATGTATTTTTATAAATTGTAGTTATTCTGTAAAAATATAGATGGCAGCACGACTGTTACTTGTCTAATTTTAGATTGGATCGTTGTAATACATAGTTGCTAAATTTAAAACACAAACATGTATCAATATAAAATACATTGTATAGTTTTCTACATTTATGTTCTTTTTTTCTTGTGTGTGTGAAATTTTAAATAAAATAAAATATCGAAATTTAAGATATGTGATGAACATTAAAATTATAAATTGCGTCACCTTTTACTATAATTAATTACTATTTTGTTAAAACGTTTAAAAGAGTAGCAATTATTAGAGCTCTAAATGATTATTACGAACTCATGGGGAAGAAAAGGAGTAAGTAACATGAAATTCTACTTAATATTTTATATGAAATAAAGGTGAATTTACTCATTCGATCATTATATATTGATCCCCCCCTCCTCTCCTGAAGAAGAAATTACTTGAAAAATTGCGCTTTAATTACAAATTTACTGAATACAATGTGCTCTATTTAAAAATAAAATTAAAAAAAAAAAAAAAAAAACCCGCATATCTTATACAAATAAGAATTTAATGAATGGGGAAAACACTGAATTTTTTTTGCTCGTCATTTTTTTAAAATGCTTTTCAGGTAGCTTAGTGATCATAGTCGTGGACCTTCGGCCTTCGTTGTTTCCTTGGAGTCGTAGCTTCGAGACCTGATTCTATAAAAGACCGCCATGTAGCGGGGTTGATGCACGTTAAATATGATTGAGGTCCTAAGTGTTCCTGTTGGCATGGTGCGGAAATTTGTAAAGGGAGGTGCCAGTTCAGAGGCCATCCTCGTTACTTGACCCAGTTTCAAAATTACGAGTTTCGTCACCAATAGCCCTCGTGTTAGTTCTCAGTGCGACGTCAATAATCAATGAATCAATTTAAAATTGCTTTTTCGATTGCCTATTTTTGTTCTCACCGATATGCCTTGTAATTTTGAACTACAATCATGTGGAAAGTTTTGAGTTCCATAAAATACTGAAAATCAATCCCCATTGTAGAACGGAAAAACTATATATTTTTCGGATGAGTCTTGTTGTAAACACTTAATTATTTTAGCATATGTTTGAGTATATCTCTTCGAAAATCCCCTTGCTTCTATTATTGAATGAATTTAATGTGTCATAGGTTTTGTAAAGTTATTTTAAACTGAAATTTTCCTTAATTTTTTTAATCTTTTTTTTTTTTTTTTTCTTTCATGAATCTTATCTGTGAATGTTGACATACTTTAAGAAAAAGAATTTGTGATTAAAAAAATAATAAGTTATGAAATGTAGATAAAAACATATTTAAATTCTAAAATATGTATGTGAACTTAGGGAAAGTTGCTTATTATGGATAATGTATTTCAAACAAAAATTGTAAATGTTGGTGAAAATGACAAAATTATTATTTTTTTTTTTTGTGTATATTTAATAATTATTGTGTACTGTTATTTTTTAATATAATAAAATTGGATTTTTTTTTTCTGTTTAGTTACCTAATTTTGTTTTATAATATTAGTTCTACCAGGAAACTTTTTTCAGTTTCGGAAGTGAAGGAAAATAATTTTATTTTTCAAACATTTAATAATATTCATTACACAGTATGATTCCCAGCGTTACTTATGACTTCTTACCAGCGTGATGGCAATTCGTAAACAAAATTTTTAAAAAATGTCTCATTTATATTAGAGGCGAAAAACTCAGTGCATGGTTGACATCTGTTGCAGGGAGAGAAACGAGTGATAATCGGAGAATTCTATGTCTGAGAAGCATTGTTATATGCGACAGAATTTTCCAGTCTAGCACTGTGGTTTTCTGACAAGTCGTCAAAGTAGCATTTGTTGACAGTATTTTCTAGAAGTTGACAGTTTACATCATCCATTTATTTGTTGAGAGTATCTCTCCAAAATGAATTTTTCGTAAGATTAAAAAAGCTCTTTATGTATCGGGCATTTGACGCCCCACCATATTGTTACGAACTTGAGTTGATACTTCATTGCAGCGCTTCTCTAAAAGGGATTTTCAGGGATGTAACCAGAAAACAAAAGAGATTTTAAGCAATGACCCCTTTACCTTGGCGAGAAACTTAGTGACAAATGAAAAGTATTCGAAGGCGTTTGAACCTAAACGAAAAATCGAAAGGTAAGAAAGTTGTGGACTTTTCGTGAATTTTCCTATGTGGCGTGACGCTTGGCCGAAAAGGTATGAATACGCCAAGAGGTACAGTCGGAGCATTCAGTCTATGGTCTAAGGAGAAATCGGTCTGTGTACGGAATCAGGTGTCTGTGGAGTCTGCTTTGTAGACCTATTGAGGAATCTTCGCTGAACAAATCTGCTGGAGATTCGGCCTGAATCTAGCGGAACTGTTACGGAGAGTGTCTTCGAAAACTCTGTTGAGGAGATCGATCGGGGATCGACTGAACGCTGTCGGCACTTGAAGTGGAGCTTTGCGGATGTAAATTTGCGAAGAAGCAACGTGTATCTGCTGGGAATCTTCGGTGGCTGTCCGCAATGTTATTCCTGTGTTTTGTCCTAAAGAATTACGAATAAATAGTCATCTGTTGTCGTTACCCTCCGTTTTGGTCTTGATTTTCACCCTCCGCACCCCCTTAGAGAGGAAAAGAAATTTTTTCCGTTACAATATTCATGGCATTCTCTTATTCAGGCTTAATCTCGTTCTAGAGAAAGAGAACTCAGGTATTTCGGGTTCCCAATATGCTTTTTTTCAATTTGATGTTTTCGTAGGCTTCACCAATTATCATTCGGTCCAATAAAGGTTCGTTTTTGTTTCCAGTAAGCAGAGGTGTGCATATGATGACTCAATTAAGGAAATTTTTCCTGCTTAACTCGTGAAGCACTTATCTGGAATATTGCACTGTAAATATTATTTAATATACGAAGAATGTATTATTTTCTTTCGCTTCCCAAACTGTGACTGAATTTTCCTGTAGACTTAATATTTAAATTTATTTCTTTATGTATTATTATTTTAGCATGAGATAAACAATAAGGATAGTTATATATTCAATATTTTTATTATAGAAAAATACATAGGTGAATTCAAATTATCATCTTTCAAACACTTTGTTTTCATGTCAAATAATAAAAATAGTAGCTACATGAAATTTGGACTTCTTTTTAAAAAAATGCTAATTTGTATAAGTATTTATTGTAAAAGGATATTTTTTAAGTACTTGGATATTTAAAAATAAATGTTCTATCATGTTTTAAAGATAAAATTCGCTCCTTATCTTTGGGTTTAGTTTTGTTAAGTTTGGCCCTGTTAAAACAAAATTGCTTGTCCGATGCTATTTCAACATGAAGTGTACTGAATACCGATTTATGCTTTGTAGTAAATATATATAATTAACTGTTTAATCAGTAAACAAGTAATAAAAAATTAATGATATTTTTCAGCTTTCGCTGTGAAATGTTACACATGCAGCTGGTCCCCCAAGGATGCTCCCAATAGAACTGTCATGTGCCATGATAATTTCTTTGAAGGAAATGCAATAGCCATTTCTGAATGTGACAATGGCTGCCAAACATACTTTCACATGGACAGAAATGGTACGTATATATTATATTTTACTAACATCTAACGTATATTGCCGCAGATAAGACATTAGTTGAATAAAAGAGGTGCCCATAATCCGAGATTGTCTTGTAGGACAGATGCAAACAAAACTAGATTGAAATTTATATAAAAAAAAAATTTAAACCTTAATTAAGGGGAAACAAATCATTCACCGTTTAAGGCAAATAATTCCTCCAGTACATCCTCATATTCATTTCTAAAAAAATCATCATGTGAGTCCTATTTTGTTCCTAGAGAATCGATTTCGGTTTCGTTATCAATATCCCATAACAAATCGCTTTCAGTGCCAACCATAGCATAAGAAATCCTACACTTTTTGCAGGATTTGTTAGAGGTACTTGTAGGTAGATAAATGTGAGCTCGAGATTCGGCATGTGCTTCTATGTCTAGTACAAAATAAAACTTTTTCCAGAAGATGATGATCTCTGATTTAAACTAAATTCATCCGCCGTTGGTAGCGCAGAAGGCATCTTATAGGACAAATATAAGGTATTTCTATTAAATAACGAGACTGACTTTGTAAAGTATTTTATTTTGATATCATGTATATTTACTTAGAAAATCACCTTCAATATACTCCCCTCTATCCGTACAACTCTCCATACGAATCTTCCATTGTTCGAAGCAGTGCTGGAATTTCTCTTCTGTCAGCTCCTTCAGGACGCTTGCCGCTTTCTGTTTCACAGCTTCAACGGACTCGGATCTTGTTTGGCGCAACAAAAAAGCAACTGTAACGCGATCGAAGGCTACGGCTATGCGGATTTTTTTGCAGGCGTGAAATTATCTGCATTCGAATGAGAAGGCATTATCCTAAACAGCTGTCGGTCGCTGGCGTTTGGCTCGTTCGTACATCCGCTGTAGCAGCGTCAGTCTCGTTATTTAATAGCCGCACCCCGTAACTAAACAACAAACTCGTACTAAAACAATAAAACTTTAACGAAAATTTATACTTCGTCTTATTTGAAGGTCTTATCTGCGGAATTTTTCGGTGTATTGTAATTCTTATTTCAACTGAAGGATTTAATTATAAATTTAGAACTTTTATTTTTATTTTGATGTTATTAAAGATTTGAGATGAATATTCAAACATTGAAGTATCAAAAGTAATGGGATAGCAATATCCTAACATCCAGGAGGCATTAGAATCGAGAAAGGAATATATGAATGGGCAGTCCATGATCGGAGTTTTCACTAGGTACTCAAATAATTAATGCGAAAATTTTCTGAATTGATTATGGCCGAAAGGACGCTAATTAACAAGACTTTGAATGCTAGTTGGAATTAAACGTTTGGGGTGTTCCATTTCGAAAACTGTTTGAGAATTCAACATTCCTCCATCAAAAGTGTGCTGAGATTAAAAATTTCCGACGTTACCTCTCATATCGTACGACACAGTCGCCGACCGCGTCTCCTTAATGATTGAAACCAGCTACGTATGCATAGTGTCAGTGTTGCCAGTGATGGGATATGGCTGCATAAGACCGAAACTCGTGCCTGTACTAACGACGCTCTATCAGACGTAGCGCTTCTACTGGGCTCTTGAGTATATCAGTTTAACCCTACATCATAGAAAAAGAGCGTTGGTTGGTCGTACGAAAAACGATCTTATTGATAAGAGTAGATAAAGTTTGATTGGAAGCTAATAATATGACATTGTGCATATTGTGTGTGTATATATATGAAGAAATCTATCCATACTTTTTAAAATTAAAATCATGGCTCAAAAGTAAATTCTAATTATCTGTTCAATGAGAGAGAGAGAAATACATCATGAAATTGGTGGACGTCACATGCGTCTCTTCGCCTTCGTGGTCAAAGGAGAAGAGTAAGAAACTTTCCCTGTTTGGAGTGCAAATACAAGCATTATTTTGCTCTTGTGGTATTTAATTCAGGGATATTTTGGTATTTTACGTGGCGACTACATGTCGGTAGGGAAATCTCCCAACAAATTTAGATCGTGGGAAGATGCCAGTTTATGCAGATTCATGAGCTCGCGATTAAATAAATTAGATCCAAAGGAATTGTATCAAGATTTGAGTGAACTTCCCACTAGAAGAGTTAAGGTATAGAATAAATTAGGAAATTAAATGAAAGCATTGTATATAACAGAATTTACTTATTTAAAGTTAAGTTCAAGAAAACCTGTTAAAATGGATATATTGAAAAAAATAATACAAGAAATAATTTTTTAAAAAAAATTACTTAAATTGATGCCAAAAGTATAAAAAAAATTGAATGAATCTATCGTAAACCAATTGAAACATTTTAAGAAAAATGGAGAAGAGTGAATCTTAAAGTAAATACTTTCACAGGCTGAGGTATGTGGTTATTTCAAAATTAAAGGTCAAATTGTGTCTCACTAAGCATTTACTTTATAAAATCAAATACAAAATTCAAATGAACAAAAAGAACGAAAAATATCGGAAAATATAATTTTGTACCAGAAATATATAATAATTATAACAGCAAAGTAGAAGAGATTAAACCTAATTATTTTTTTAAAAAAAGAGCATGGAAAGGGTAGAAAAATTAAATTAAAGTCTTTCTCAATAGAAAAAAAAAAAGAAAACATCGTACCACGGTCAAAGGTAAGAAAAATGGCGTCTTAGGAGCAGAATTCCAGAAGGGATGTTAAAAAACGATAAGTCCCTCTAGATACTAATGTTGAATGTTAAAAATACATATAATAAATATCAAAATTTCATGACATTCTAACAAATAGTTTACTGGTTAAAGTAGTATTAGTGAGCTCGATTTTATAATTTTCAAACCAATGGTTGAAAAAAGAATTTCGTGCGTTGATTAAACATTATTTTTCGATTGGGAAAAATACTGTTGGAAGTCAAACAGTGGCTTGGTAAGCGCTATGTATACTCTTTACGAAGGAAATCAACTATTATTGACTGGTATACTGAATTTAAACGCGGTTGTACAAACACTAATAATGTTGAACACTCTAGTCGCACAAAATCGGCAATATTTCTGGAAAACATAAAAAAAAAGCCCATAAAATAGTTTTGGAAGACAGTAAAGTAAAGTTGCGGGAGATAACTGATACCTTTACAATATTAACAATTTTACTCGAAAATTTGAGCATTTGTAAGTTGCTTTCGAAGTGGGTGTCGCGCTTGCTCCTACCGTACCAAAAACTACTCATCGACAATTCAGAGCGCATTTTGGAGCTGTTTAAGGGAGATAAGAAGGATTTCTCCCATTGATATGTGGCAATGAATGAAACATGGATCCACTATTAAACATCTGAATCAAAAAGTTCGTCAGCTGAGTAGACAGCAACTTGTGAAAGTCGTATAAATCTACCAGAAACTCAAAATTAAGCTGGCAAGGTTGTGACCCGTATTTTGTGATGTGCATGGTATTTTGTTCACCAACTCTCTTGAGAAAGGTAAAACTATCAATAGCGAATATTACTTGGCATTATTGGATAGATTGAACGTAAAAATCAAGAAGAAACGCCCTCACATGCATAAGAAAAAGTGCTATTTCATCAAGACAATGCCCAGTGTCATAAGTTGATGAAAACGATGGTTGCATTGAATAAATCACGCTTCGAATTACTTCTTCATCCACCGATCTTCCCAGATCTGACCCCCAGCGACTACTGGCTCTTGCCAGACATTAAAAAGAAACTCCAGGGAAAGAAATTCGGCTCAAATGAAGAAGTGATTGCCGAAACTGAGGCCTATTTTGAGAGCCAAGACAAATCGTTATACAAAAAAAGCCACCGAAAAGTTAGAAGAACATTGGAATAAATGTATCACTCTTGAAAGAGGGGGGGGGGGAAGTCGAATTTCTAAAAAGAAAACTAAAAAAATAATAATAAAAAAATGTTTTTCCCCCTTAGTTAGACCGGAGGCTTCCCTGTAACGTTACTTGTACAAAAGAAGAAACATTTACTGAGATTTGGTTGGTCACTATGAAAGCTTAAGTTACGACTCTCCACGCCCATGTTGAGGGTGATGAACTTGGCGACTTTGGAAGCAAAATAAAGATTCTCGAGTTTTAGTTTTAGTTAACGTCGCACTAGAAGCAACACGAGGGCTATTGGCGACGGATCTCGTAATTTTGAACCACGGTCAAGTGACGAGGACGACACCTAAGCTGGCACCCTCCTCTCCTAACATCCACACCACGCCCATAGGAGGACTTTGGGCCCCGAACAGATTTAACGTGCATCAGCTTAAAGATTCTCGAAAATACTGGAATTTTAGCGAAATCTCCATTGGGAGTAAAAGTATAGATTTTCCCTGTGACTTCATATCTGGCCGGGGAAAAGCTTCAAATACGCCGATAAAATTAGACGTAGCAATCTGTGTTCGCGCGGTGAACTAGTATGTTGGCGAGCTGTTGAACTAATAGGTTGGTAAGTATTATTATCCAAAGCTTTCCTAGGTGAGAGAATGTCAACAGAAATATTTTTCCTGAAAAATTTTATGTTTTTTAAAGCAATTAAAATTGATCAAAACTTGTCAAATTCTTTCTCTAATTTTTTGTTGGAGCTATATTATACACGAGATTGATTAGATTGAAATCTCAAGACTCAATGGGGATTTAGTGCTCTTGGAAGTTTATGCTGAAACTAATTTAAAGTTATAATAAAATGCTACTTGTGAGAGTAATATCTTAAACCTTTTAGCCTTTGTTGAAGACTTCATAGCTTTGGTTCTGTTACAAAAGAAGTTCTAATATTCACATTAAATATTTGATTATTTTGGGTGGGTGTTTTGTATTATTCCATTGTCTTTAAAACTTAGCTGAGATGATGCCAAATTGCTACTTTTTGCCAAGCAACAATTCTGAATGGTTGTTTTAAAATAAATAATGAATGAATCACTTTTTTAAATTTCACTAATTAACAATTAAATCATTTATTGCTAAAAGTAGTTAGTAATAATGGTGGACAAGAGTTAAATTTGATATGTGGCTTTCTCTCATATAAATACTTATCAAAACTTTTTCTTGGGCTTATTTAATTTTTATCATATTTAAGTTTATAACCTTTATTTGAAGCTTTTTTTCCCTTGATGTGCTATATGAATGTAGTATATACAATTTTAGAATTGAGGTATTTAGGATTATTACCTAAGTTAATTATTTATATGCTACTAAATCGCAATTACTATTTCTCGGTATATAGTGCTTCCTTTTAATGTTTTATAATTATATACAATTATTTCTGATTTGCATATATATTTTTATTTCATCAGGGGCAGTGGAACAGGTGCGGAGAAGTTGCTTGCAAGCAGATGATGAAGTGACTGGAAATTGTGTTAGTGAAGAAAATAAAGCTTTCTCGTCGAAAAGATGCACTTGTAACTATAATTTGTGCAATATGGCTTCATCCTTATATACTGCCTCCTCTGCAGTTTTCTTTTTCATTGCTATGTTTGTGTTACAAATTTTGAATCATGTTTAATATTTTAAGTGAACATTTGTTGCTTACCTTTCCCTATCCATCAGAGCCTGGCTGACACATTTCAATCATCTTCAGCAAAAAAATGCCTCATCAGTTGCAAGTTTTTCATTCTTTGCGACTTGAATTCTCATCGTTAAAGGCCTGGACATATGATTAGTGATTTCATTCAGAGTTGTTTGTAATGTTAGCTCTTTGAATAAACATGTAAATGTAGATGTGACATTTTTAAGGTAAACCAGAAAGTAAAAGTCTTTGAAATGGTTTTTTTTCCCCCAATATTGAATATGTTTTCATACATCTGTGTTGTAATTTTATTTTGGCAACTTCAACCAAACTTTCTATGACCTGTTTTAAAATTTGTTATATCATAACTTGATGAAAATTCAAGATTGGTGCTTTCAACCACAGGGCTTGAAACATGTCAACTATGTGGCCATGATTGCTCATGCTCTAATGTTAGGTATAAAATTCAGGAAATGAAAAAAAATTTCTGAAAGAAAGATATGCATAATTCGTAAAAATTACAAATATGAATTGTACATTCGAAATAAGTAGTATACAAGAAAGAATTATTATGATATACTTTTATCTAATAGTTTTGTGTAATTAATTAGTATTTTCATTATTTTCTATTGTGTTATGAATAAAATTGTTGAAGTATTGAAAACAAAAGGAAAGAACTCTAGTATTAATTTTAAATTAAAAATATTTTATCAGATTCTGTACTGTATATCTTTGAAATATTTGCAACATACAATTTTTAATACCATTTTTTTTTTTTTTTGTTTTTGTTTTTGTTTTGTATTATTTAAACACTTTATTTTTAAAAAAAATCACGTGTGAAATTCTTTTGATTAGCTCTCATTTGTATTTTTGAAAAAGCTCAATTCACTTACGATTTCAAAACTAAATAATAAGCTGAGCTTAAAATGCTGCATTTAAAAAAGAAATTGAAATAAACATTACAACTTTTTGCATTCATAATTATTTGCTCATGAAAGTGTTAACATATTGATATGGGTTAACATTTAAGAAAAACATATATCAAAGTTATAATTTTATGACAAACTTCAACTCACTTTTACTTTCTGGTCTTTATCTCTTTGTAATTATGTTATTTTTTAATTATTTCTTAATATCATAATTGTTTCTTTTTTATTATTATTCTAGATATTACATATTATTTCTGTGGCATTCATTGAAAATGCTATCTATTTTTTAAACATTAGTAATGTTAGTGATTTTTTATTATTCGGGTTTTTTACTGGGCTGAATAATTAATGACTTGCATCTGTTGAATAATTCTTCCATTATATATATTTTTTTTCACGTATCCTCCCCCCTCCCCCAAATGAAATGAATATTTGAAAAACACTGCCATATATTTCCAAAAGTACAACTCTATAATTGAATTCAACTTTTTATGAGGAATAATTTTATTAAAATTATGTGCTCTTTTAACACTTGAATTATATAAAATAGAGATAAAGAGAAAAAATTTCTTAACAATTTGCAACTGTAAAATTATTGTAATATTTACTTTTTTTTTTTTTTTTTTTTTTTTTTTGTATTTTGTGTACGGTTAGTTTTATTTATATCACAGTGTTAATTATTTTCTTCATTCTTATCAGCTTAAGTAAAGTTTTTAAATTGTTGTTTAAGATCAGTGACTTAACTTAGATTGAGTGAAACTTGTAACAATGTAAATTTCCTACTTGGAAAATTAATTATTAGTAATTTACAATATTTGTTGTATTTGTTTAAACCAATTTTTTTTTGGGGGAAAAAAAATCCCTAGTTTTTATCTGATTATTGTTGAAGGTTCATTTGAGGTAAAATTATTGTTTATTGTTATTTACATTGATTTTGATCTAGAGTCATTCACTCACTTAGTGTTTCAAAAAAAATGATAATAAGCATAGCATCTCTTATTTTATTATTGGGGGAGAAAATGTTGATTTTATATTTTCCCATTTTTGTACATTTAGATCTCAAGCTTTCTTTCCCTTTTTCATATTTAGTTTGAATTATGTTTTAATATTTAATAATTTGCTTATTCTGTTGTATTGTTCTTTAATTTTAAATCGTCTTCCTTATTTGTATTATGTTTTGTACGAATGCTATATTTAACATTTTCTCTTTATTAATTCATTCAGCTCTAAAATTTATTTGTTCATATTTTATCTAGTGTTAAGAAAATATTGCAGTCATCTAAAATAATAAGTATTATATATTTAATTTATTTTTTATTTGCTTCAGCTGTGTTAAATTCATTTTTAAACTATATTTATTTTTATTTCTTGCATAGTTAGATTGTTTTTGAAATGTTTATGTGTGTACTTAATTTTTTAAAAATTATTTTAAATAAGGTCTACATAGACGTATGAATAAAGCTACACAAATTTAAATATCTGTGCTAACTGTGATGTTGTGCTGTAAGCTTTTAGAAAGCTTTAAGGATTTTTATCTGAAGTAAGCAATATTTAGAAGAAAGTATTAAATTCTAAACAATTTGTTTTACTATTTTCTGTTTATGAAAGTGTATTTATATTCTACATGTAACAAAAATTCCTGATCATCAATGTGCATATAGGAAAAGAAATGTAATTGAGTAATATATAATATTTAACTTGTGTTTTATTTAGAAGGGTTTTGAAAATATATTATTGCATCATATACTATAAATACAGTTTTCATGAACTTTCAAAAAATTTTCTTGCTTTACCTAACATTTCTGATGTTATATCTGGTTGTTTCTAAACTTCATTAACTGGAGCACCTTTTCTTGTAGTGTGTAGTTTAACTACATTGAAAAGGATTGACTTTTTACTTAAATTAATAACATCATGATTTTTAGAATTAAATAAATGTAAAGATATCCTCCTCCCATGCATATATAATAAAGATTGTAATTAATTAATTGCATTTATTGGAATAAAAGGTGATGAAATTATTCAAGATACATTTTATTTAGGTAATAAAATTGTTTGATTGTATTGTATGTGTATCTTAATGTATTTTTAAATGATGTTCTTAGGTAAATATATGTATATATACATACATAAATTGGACTTGAATACAGCAGTTTTTATCTTTCAAGATTATTTTAATGTTTTCTTTTCAGGATTATTAAATGTATTTTTCTTTCTGAAAATAATATCTTGCCTTACTTGTTTTATATAAAATGTTTACTATTGCTGGCTTTTTTATCAGCTTTGCTGTAAAAAAAATGATTAGAAGTAGGCTTTAGAAAAGAAAGGACTGTCACCATGTTGCTTGAACTTCATCAGACAATAAGAATATGGAGTTATAGTTTGTTTTACGAATAAAACTGTTGGAAATAATTAATATATTGGCACTCTTTTACTTATATTTAACATGTATATTCGTGTCATATATTGTTTCTACACTATAATTTTTTATTATTATTATTATTAACTTGTAAAAAAATTATCGACTATAATATATGTAAAATAAACCATTAAGTGAAATGCTTAAGGGTGTATTGAATATTTTTTTAAATTTGTATTTAATTCCTTTATCAACAAATTATGATTTTGACATTGGATTCTGCATTTAATATAGGAAATAATGAAAATTATTGAATTTGATCTCTTGAAAATTAATATCATTTGTTATGTAGTTCAAAGGATAAAAGTTGCATCTAAATGTTCCTGCATGTTACATATAATGTATAACAAGGTTTGTAGCCTTTGATATACCAAGTGTTTTGAATATCAGATTAAGTTCAAAGCCTTTGACCATGTGATGTATATCGTTCATCAGTTTCGCACAATGTATCATTGATGATAATCAAATAAAATTTCGATGTTAGATGGCTTATGTGTTTTTATCATTATTTAGGTCTTATTTTATTTATTTTAGTTTTTAATTTCTTCTCTAACTGTACATAAGACTGGTTTCCCCCCCCCCTGACATTTAAGAACAGAATCCAGATTAAGAGCATATTTGCGAATTGAAAAATGATTCAGTATTTATTCGTGTTTGACTGACTCTAACACATACTTGGATTTATCCTATACTATATTGTTTAAAATCCATTTATAATTAAAATATAGGAAATAAATTATGGATCATATTTATGCATGAAAAAAATGACACATTCTGAAAAAAAAAAAAAAACGAGTTTTTTTTTTTTTTTTTTAAAAAAAATATAGTGTTCTAATTCAGTCTAAATATTATATTGATGTGTGATAGGGAAATTTTTTCTGTGTGAAAAAAAAATTGGAAATAACTTGTATCTTATTCTTTAACATAAGGCACAAGAAATTCTTATATGAACAATATAAATTATGCAGAACGTATACAACTTGTATCTAATACCATTATAAAGAGTGTCTCATAAATAGAGGTGCAACCTTAAGGAGTTGTAAGGCATATCAAAAGGATTGAATATTGCATTGCAACTCGTCGCCAGAAATTTCTTGGTAAAGTGCTACAAATAATGAAAGGACACAAGACAAATTACCAGAAATATTAGTTGTACATAAATACTATAGTAGGTAATTCCATTTCAAAATGTTACAAGAGATCTTCAAAATTTCCACCCTTACAACCGATACATCCATTCCACCGACGAACCATGGATTAGAGGACATGGTTAATGGATCGGTTTTATTAACATCGCACTAGAGGCTATACAAGGGCTGTTGGCGACGGACCAAGTGATATTGAACTTTGGTTAAGTGACGAGGACGACACCTGAGCTGGCACCTTCCGCGTACATGGTTAAAAACATCTTGTTTTTCGTGGATATTCTCAGGAACGAGACAGTTCTCTCTCACAACCAGAATATTTTCGGCTGGTATTAAGTGTCTCCCCCCCCCTTAAGAAATTTGATCTGCTTAAATCCGTACTGGTCCACCGTGACCATATGACAAATTTCCATGGCGTGCATACATTGGCCTGCCCTTAATATTTCTACCACCTCTTTAAAGACCCAATTTCAGACAAATTGGAATTGGCTTGCGAAAACAAATGGTGGCTCAGTACATGTCTTTGTGGATCCCTTTTCTATAAAATCTTTCAACTTTAGCGTTGACGTCAGCCAATCCATACCCCAAGTGCATACCTGCCAACTCCTTGTTCGCATAACACTCTATGAACAAGACGGTTACTGATCGAAGGACGAAAAGTCGGATATTTACTCACCAGTTCTCTCGTGAACAGCGCTACCTACAGACGAACGATGACGTTTCCTTTCATGGGTTGTCATACCATTCTCAATCCTTTTTTATGTGCCTCACCTTCCCTCAAAGTTTTTACCTACATATATGATATCCTGCATATTAAATTTTTATTTTTATGTATGAAAACAATTTGCCATGATTTGTCTGTAATAGATGCTTAAGGAAGAATTTTTAAAGGAATATTGTTTTTAGGAATGTTATAAAAAATTATCCCAAAGATCTCATTTTTCGAATGTTTGCTATTGATTTGATTATAAAACATTATACCATAGTTATCGGGTATGGAAAAATTGCCAGGTGGGATACAGTAATTATTGAACCCTGCAGTCAATTTTACAACCCAAATGAGGTTCAGTTTCCTGTCTTCTAACTGAAATCGGTAATTTCCAATTAGAGTTATAAATCTCGTAGGAGATATAGTTTACTTCTTAACTAGTGTTGATTTTCAAATAGACGATGTTGGTTAATTGTCTATTTAAGTTCTACAATAACAAAATCTTAACCGTGGTCTTTCAGGGAAGAAAAATTTAGACGATTCGCTTTAAATGAATTGTCATTAAATTGTGTGAAATATCCATTAAAGTTAATGGTTATTTGCTATAAAATAGGAAGGGGGGGTTCTATAGTAAGGAGTAACAAATTCTTTACAGGATTTTCAGTCTATTTTAGCTAAAGACATTTTTACAACTGATAATTTTCGAATGGATTAAATGCATAATTTACAACTAGTTATTATAAAATAATTTAATACATCTAAGATCGTAGCAAATTTATATCTTTTAACCGTGAGGAACATGATGATTTAAGATATATCTTTTAAATTTTATAATTTCTGGATTTACTTGCATGCTTTTCCAAAAATTTATGTTGATGAAATTATAATGACACAAAGCAAAAAAGGCAATATTTATTAAACATACAGATCCATACAACCATTATATTAAAGATGTCCAGCTCTAGTAATTCATTGATTGTAAAGTATGATTTATCTAGGTTAATATAAAATGATGTATATAATGTGTTTACTTAAAAAATACATGATGTTATGTGTTTCAAAGTCGGGTGGCATTTTACCCCTCTTTCGACAATAGTAACAATTACTACTACCTCATTGTAAGGCATCAGTCAGAGTACGGTAAACCACTTTCCAAGATTCTTACTCAAGGCATTAGGCTGGAAAAAAGGTATTGTCATGGCGCTTCAGATGAGATTAAATTCCTAAATGTTACTAGGGGAGAAGATTATTCATTAAAATAATATATATGTGTGTGGTGAGTGTATACACTGAAGCGTCAAAAGTTATGGGAGACCTTATATCGTGCGAGACATTTTTTTGCTTGGCGAAGTGCAGAAACTCGGCGTGACATTGATTCAATATGTCCTCGGTTGTCTTCTGGAAAAATATTCAGCCATACTGCCTCTGCAGCGTCCATAATTTCGAAAGTGTTACCGGTGCAGGATTTTGGGAATTAAATGACTTTTCAATCATGTCCCACAGATGGTAAGATTCATATGAGTCGATTTAGGTGGCCAAATCATTCCAGACAAAAAATGGTCGTCAAATCATTCGCGAATTATATTGGCTCGATGACATGGTTCTCTTCGTGAATGATATTATCGTTATTTAAGTTCATGAAGTCCACGGCTGCAAATGTTCTCCAAGCAGTTCAACATAATTATTTGCAGTCAATGATTGGTTCAATTTGATAAGAAGACCCAGTCCACTCTATGTTAAAACACCCACTCCATCGTAGATCCACCACTAATTTGTACAGTGCCTCGTTGACAACTTGGGTTCATGGAGTGGTTGGATTTGCATCATACTCGAACCGTACCATTAATTCTTACCAACTGGAATGATGACTCATCTGACCAAACAACGTTTTTCCTGTCATGTAAGTTTTCCAATATGCTAACGAATCCAGCCGATGGCTTGTTAGTAAAGGCACTCGAGTCAGTCTTATACTGCCATTTCTCTCTAGCACCAAATTTTACTGCATTGTCCTCACCATAATTCTCTGTTTGTCGTACATCCTTAATCGATTGTTGCTGTTCCTTGACGCAGTGTTGCTTGCTGATAAAACTGGCTACTTTACACTGATATCGCTAGTCTCGTTCATCAAGTAGACGTGGTCGGCCACTACATTGTCCATGGTGGGAGGCAAGGCCTAACATTATATATTCTCGACACTGGGGATCGAGGAATTTTGAGTTCCCTTACAATTTCTAAAATAGAATACTTCGTACGCCTAGCTTCAACTAGCATTTCGCCTTCAAAGCCTGTTAATTCCTGTCTATCGGCCAAAATCATGTCAGAAAACTTTTTGTACGAATTACTTCAGAATAAATGGAAACCCTGACAATGCTCTGCTCAGTTATACATTTCGTATGCGATGCTACTGCTATCTGGATATATTTCCATATTGCTATCCTCCCGACTTCTGGCTTTTCAGTTTATGTATGCGTGTATAAATAAAAATTTAGTTTTGAGAATTAATTATTTGTATATTATCAAAGGAACAGGTGATTGAGGAGAAATAAAACCATTATTAGATTTACCGCTTACAAATACGGTGCGGACGATACATTATTAGATGTACCTTCGGTACCATACCTCTGTTTAATTATAAGGTAATTACTAAAATAGATCGATTCTATTACTTGAACTGAACAATTTATAAAACTCAAAGCTCTCAGAAAGTATTTAGAACATTCGTATTTATGTGTCCATTAGGTAGATAAGAATAAAAAAAACCTTGCATAACTTCTTCTCTCCCCTCCCCCTTCCTCCCAGTTACTAAGACTTTTAAAATTAATGTCTGAGTAAGAAAGATTATTCTAGCTCGAAAGGATTTGACCACGTTGTATAATCATACTGTTTGGCCCTCAGTGAATTGCTGGCGCAATAAAATCAGTCAAAATTATCGACAATTTTTTGAACATTCTGTTATAATTTTCAATTTAAGAGAGAGTTTATAAGTCTTAATGTCAAAATAACATCATCGGAGTACTAGTCTAAATCGATACAGAAAAATTAATTTTATTCTACTAGTTTGTTTCAGATGTTATCCAATTAATTACAAATTGTCTATGATTGATCATCTTACACATCCAATACAGTACTCTCTCGGTAATTCAACGGATATCGGACCAGAGCACCGCCGGATTACTAGAAAATCACTAATAATATCACATTTAAACAGCAAATGCAATTTATTATTGGGAAAAAAAAATTTTAAAGTGCACTCGAAAAAGTGTCAAACACGAAATTACTAAAACTGTAAAAAGGGTTATAAGTCCAGTATCGGGTGCTCCTTGGCAAATGTGGCGAAAATAGACGGCTTAGAAGAAAGGTCGCCAAAGTTGCGCGACGTAAACAGTGACGCCATGAAGGCATTGCAAATGAAAAGCTAACCAAAATTTAGGGTTACCATAACCTAAATCACCACATTTAAACCGTTATCTCACCCAAAAGTCGCCAAGGGGCACCCTATACCCGACTTGAACCAATTTTACTGTTTTGGATTAGTAGCTTACATTATTCGGGTGAAGCAGAAGATATAAAATAATTTTTTACGACATTTCAGCTGGTTTTAAAACGCCGGGTTTTTGTCAAGGCCAGAAAGGTGAAGCGCTGGATTATAGAGAAAGTACTGTATTTCAATAACTAGTATTTATCAGCATTATAAGAAATTAAATGTGCTGCCTCTTTCCTTTCAAATCTGTTCTGATTACATGAGAGTGGTTCAATAAGTACATGATTTTGACAACCGATTGCATTACTAGTGCAAGTTGATCGGTTGGTTGATTTTATTAACGTCGCAATTCGAATGCTATTGGTGACGGACGTCATAATTTTGAACCTCGATTAAATGACGAGAACGACACCCGAGTTGGCACCCCCTCTCCTAACTTCCACACCTCGCCAACGGGAGGACTTTCGGCCGCGACAGATGTAACGTGCATCAGCTCCGGCTACACAGTGGGTCTTAAGGCTCGAACCTACGACTTGGCGAAAATCGCTGGCCGCGACCATGACTACTAGGCTACCGTGGCCAGATCAAGTTGATGTTACCGTTATTCTCTGACATCTGTTACACAACATCTAAAGGAATTTAACACTGATTCATTGGTTAGTTTTGATTTAACCACCACTTTTAGTGAAATCAAAACTTGATTGGTGCCGCCCAAGCGATTGTCATCATTTAGCCGCGAGTTAAAATGTCCATACGATATGGATTCATCATTAGATGCCAAAAACTAAGCAACAATTAAAACAATGTATTGCTTTCGGTTAATCTGTTCTAAAGAAGGCAAAGATAATACCATCGGCTCGAAAAGTTTTGGCTGTGATTATTTTGAGATGCGAAAAAGGTTACAATTAAAACGATCAATGGACTGCAGTGAGTTACCCCTTCCATAATAACGGGTACTTTTTGAACTGCCTTCGTAAATATTTTTTAAAATTTTAAGAAACAAATTTAAAAAAAATGTGCTTCGTATTTTCTTTCATGTCATTCTCTTCTAATTATAATTAGATCTTTCCATTCGAACCAACAGCAACATTTTTTCGAATTCTAAAATATATCTGCCTCTTCGTTTTTAACAGCTTCTTTCCTAATAAAATAACTTAATACTTTATTTTTATACTTTAAATGTATTTTGGCGAATCTCCAAAAGTGCTCTTAAAGAGTACGCTTTTAAACTTTTCCATTAAATTAAACGAGGTTTTTTTTAATGGATGCGGGTTAATTGAAGGATACTTAAGAGGTTTCGCTTGGTGCAGGAAAAATAATTTTCACTTACTAACTATTCCAGCATATTTAACTTCTAACATTGTGTAACGGGCTTTTAAGTCATACTAAAATATCTTTTATTATGTAACAAAGATTGAGAATTTTAATAGTCTCTGCAAGATTCATTTTTTTTTTAAAAAAGATAAATCAACAAAACAATTTTCTCTCAATTCTTCTAAAAAGTAGCTATAAAGATTTTCTTGAGCTGAAATTTAGTTAAATAGGAAAATGAATGACGATTTTCTTATAGTGAATAAATATTTTATTATTATTCATTCTGGTCCAATACATTTTGTTATCTTTCTGGCTGTAGCATGATTCCACACATAAAATTTTTGTTCTTTTCTGGCAAAAAAAAACTGGTCCTCCTCATTTGAAGTAAAGTCAAAACAATTTTGTAGAGACTGGAACAAATAATAATCAGAAAGTAACAAATTTGGAGAATATGGTGTGTGTGGCAGTATATCCCATCCAAGCTGTAAAAGCTTTTGTTAACAAACTTGTATGAGGTCTCGTATTATATTTTGGTGGAACACAACATCTTTCTATTTATCAATTCTGGCCTTTTCTTATTAAGGGAACCATTCAATTTATCCAGCTGATTGAATTAATTGTTGCAAAAGCAGTTAAAACAATGATTCATTTACAATCCCACCAAACAGAAAGCATCACCTTTTTTGATGAATATCGGCTTTCGAAGTTCTTTGATCTAGTTCATCTTTTTTATTCCATGATTTCTTACATTTAACATTGTTGTAGACAACCCATTTCTCGTCCCCAGTGATGATGAGCTTCAAAAATTGATCATCTTCTTGACATTTGAGAAGTAAATCATAGATATCAACGTAATGGCACAAATTTCTTTCCGCAAGAACACAAGGCACCCATATGTCGAGCTTTGAGATTAAACCTAGGCGTTTCGAATGATCATGGATGGACGAATTCGATAAATTTGATCAGCAATCTCACGAATTGTTATTCACCGGATTGCATCAGTTATTGCCTTTAACACATCGATCAATAACTCCCGAGTCTAACATTGAAAACAACATTTTTTTTGCAAAATTTTTTTATTCATCAACTTATAACACCTTTATTGTCACCTTTTAAGAGATTGATACAATCGTTCAACAGCATCTTTTTTTTTTTTTCTTTTTTCTGAAAATCTTTTTTGTTGCGGAAGTAAATATGATAAATTTTCTGAATCATCATTTTCGTTGCTGTTTGTTTCCATCGAAGCAATCACTTGGCACCCACTTGGAAAAACTTTTCACTTCACTTCAAAACCTTTTTCCTGTGGTCCGATCGAGGCTTAAAATTTTTTGACGTTTCAGAGCAAGGTTAATTATCTAGAAGACCTGGTTTACTGGTTTACTACAGGCATATCTCTGGGTTGAGTCTCAGGAGTTATTGATCGATGTGTTATTGGATCTTCATCAGCTTCTTTGGCCTTCAGGAACATGGTGCATATTCAATAATCAAAATTGCCGAATCAAAATTTTAACAGTTTCATAGCACTTGGCGTTCTGTCAATACATCTTTTACACTCATCGGATAATTTTTTTCTTGTACTAAGCTTGAATATACTGATTTCTGTCTTCAAACTTATAATGCCTGTTGAAAAACATTTTCCAGCATGCGTCAAAAGTGGAAGTTTCGTAGAATTAAAATCAGCTGTGTTCTGAAATATAACATAATTCAGTTGGTGAAGCTTTTAACGAACATGCAATGGTTATTGACTGACATGAAGATTAATACTCTAAGTCCTTTGGATGAGGAGGCGATTTATTGAATTTTGACAGTTTAATAATATCTCGATAATGATGTAAGTCAGGTGAAATTCAGCTATTACCAGTGATTTAATCGTGAAGTTTAAAATTTGTACAAGTATGGAAAACATTTTTTCTCATTATTTGTCATAGAACGTGCATTAGAATTTCAACGGTCTTAAGTTTTAGCGTCAGTTAACAAGAATTATTAGCTAACGAGGACAAAAAAAAATACGCTAATAACAACTTCGTAACCACATACTACACATAGAAAAGTAGCTATGACCATAATTCGAATGGAATCATTGATCAAACCCTGACGTTATTGCTAGAGATTACTACATGATAGGTTTTGACAAGTTTAGTCGGTATAGCACGCTGTGTATCAAGTAGGCAGACTGATAAATGTTCGCAGGTTTATTTAATTTAGTTTAGACACTATATGTTGGTAATGGTACCATAGACTAAATTTATTCACGTGTGATTAATTTAACTTTTTTTTTGTAATAAGAATGATTGTTTTTAAAAATGATGCATGGTCATTATTACTATTTTTTACAGTGTTTTGAAATATGTTAGAGTTTTTCCTCTTGCAGATTTCTTAAAGTTATGGAATATATCCAATGGTTGTTACTGGATATATCGCTTTGTATTTTTATCATTTTTTGCATCGGTTTTCTAAGGAACGTATCCACCGTGTAAAAAAAAAAGGAGTTTAAATTAATCAAA
>BMAW01104553.1:0-35150 GCA_019974015.1 Nephila pilipes | reverse complement strand
GGATGTAAATAGCTTTCCATTCCGATAACGTCGAAGTTAACGTACAATTGAATATTCATTGCGAAAATTTCTCTCCAGACTTGAGTATATACACACCATGACTAATTCCTAGATGTGAATAAGGTCGAAAAATGAGCCAAAAACTCTCGAAACAAGTGTTTTTACCTTATTCGCTTATCATCCGGTCTCCTGATAAGGCGAACTAAAAAATGCACCTTCCACCTATACCTGCTGCAAGGGCGACGCCTTTTTTTCTGAAGTTTCTAATCACAAAGTGAACTCTGAGCCTTCTCCTTTTTACTGAGCAACTTCAAACGCACCGGTCGGAAATTGTGTTAGAGACGCCGGATATCGAACAAGGTTTGTACATAAGGACGTAGTAAAAGTTGACTAAGAGAAAACAAATCGACTTTCTTTTTCGATATGGGTTACGGCACCAAAGAAGAAGAGAACCCCGTTTCCGAGGATGAAAATGAGATTGAGGCCGAAAAAAAAAGGCTGAGGACCCCCGAAGGGGAGGAGATGGAAATGAAAAAAATTCCCGTGAAGACCAAGGATGGAGCATATCCAGAAGTGATTGTAGGACATGATGACCCTCTCATTAAAGCTCACCATCTGAAATACTTGTTGTTAGGGTTCAATTTTTTTCTAACGGTAAGGACTTTCCGTTACATTTCATAAAACTGATGAATATTTTATATTTCTTTTTAATATTTTAAATTAGATCTGTGGAATGGTTTAAATTTCAAGTGGATGTTACGTCTTAAGTAAAATTTACGTAACGTTTTTAAGTCTTACATACTTTTAGGCTCAATTTATTTCTAACGGTTAGGATTTTGTGCTATAATTGATAAACCTATTGCACGTTTTGTATTTCTCTCATGTTTTGAGTGAGATATTTGCAGTGCTTAAAGTTTCAAATAGATATAATGCCTTAAGAAGGATATGTGCCTTGTTTTAAGTTTAATTCGATTCACTGTATTAAGTAAGGTATATGTAATGCTTTAAATTTCAAGTCGATGCAATGTTTTAAGTGAGGTCTAAATAATGCTTGAAGTTTCATGTCGATATGATGCCTTAAGAAAGAATTGTGTAATGTTTTAAGTTTCGGTTCGTTGCTATGTGTTAAGTGAGGTTTGCGTAATACTTTAAGTTTCGTATTGATACATTGTTGAACGTAAAATCCGTGCAATGTTTAAGTTTATATAAGTCGATATAATATATTAAGTGAGATTTGTATAATGTTATAAGTTTCAAATCAATGCAATGATTTAAGCGATGTTTGTGTAATAGTTAAAGTTTCAAGTCGATTAACTAGTTTAAGTATAATTCTTAAGGTTCGATGTCAAAATGAAAAACCTTAAATTTTACGCATGTATAATGTTTCAAAATGATTCCTATACTCTAAAGAATGATATGATGAAGTGTTTACATTAATCAGTTGAAATTTTGAATTACATTGCCATTAAATTTGGGGACATACAAATGAATTAAAAATGATCAATGAATAGTTGAAATACATACAACTGAACAGTAAAGAAAATGGAGTTAAACATTTAAAAAATATCATAGAAAAGGGAGACCTGTATACAGTTGTTGCCCTATAAATTAAAAATTAGAAACATACAGTTATTTAATTTCTTGAATTTAACTTCATTCTAAAAATTTTCATTTTTTTTATTAAGGTTGATAACTGCGTGTCGAAATCCATAAATCAGCAGAATGATGTGATAAGATGTTTATGTCAGTCTGCTGTAATTTTAAATACAATTTTATTGGTCTTAAATTTCATTTTAAGCATACAAATTAATACAGAATTTTTTTTGAAATATATGCCAGGAATGTCACAGAAAAACACGTAATTCTTCAAAAATAAGAATCTTTAGAATTTTCAGAAAGCCCAGATTGATTGACAGTAATCAGATAACTTCCGATTTGGTTTCATTTTTTTCTAAAGTAATATTTCCCCCTTTTTTGTTTAATAAGTCTCTGTAAAGATCTATTAGAAAACCAAAACGATTGACACTTTTAATTTTTTATTTGATATGTCTTTATAATATTTTATGCAGAATTAAATTATACTAAGAATCAACGCGATAAGAAATTTTTTATGACACTACTGAAATCATTTTTTACATCATTATTGAATATACAACATCTTAACATCTATTTGAAATGAGAATGAAAAAAAAATTAAATATTATGTAACATATGTTGGGAAAAATTGAACATAAAAATGAAAATAAGCTTTGCCATTTAATGCTCTTTATAATAATAATCTTGAAATGAGAGAAGTCTATGTATTCTATTGTTTAAATAATAAATAGTAGTTATTTTTATCTACTATTAATACTCAGTGTTAGGTTTCAATTTTTTATATTGGTAAGATTTTTCTCCAATAAGTTTGATAATGGTTTACTAAGACTTATATCTCCCAATGAAGCATTTGATACGATGATTATATGTAGTAATTTTCTTCATAATTTCATCATAAAATGAAATAAATTCCTGAGTATTGTCACATATTTATTATAAGGCATTTAAATATTCAATGAAAATTTGCAGACAATCTCTAGAATATTTTTATTTTAAAAGAAGCTTTCCTGACACTTTTCTGTTACAGCATATGTGTGCCAATAAGAAAAGTATAATATAAGTTTTATTAAATATCAGTTAAAAATAAATCAGTCTTTTGTTGATTAAAAATGTTTCAGTCTTAATGTGCTCAAAACTCTTATGAATTATCCGTACAAGAGTGTTACTAAAGTAAATAATTTTACTAACATTGAAATAAAATCAAGACGATATTTAAAATTGGAATAAAATTTAATTTTTACACAAGGAAGCTGCACGATATACGTGTATAATCACGATGAAAAAAAAACTTATTGTGTATGTGTCTTTTGGTTTATCATAAGATAAACTATTAAAGTAATTATCACTTTTTATATGATTAGCTTTCATTCTTATAAGTTGTGCTAAGTTTCTCACATTGCCATTATCGTTTTTAAAGCTTAATTCGCAGAGAAGAAAAAGAAAATAGTGCGTTGACAGTCTTTATAAATCGAACTGTTTATACTCTTAGTTATGAATATATAGAGAGCATCAAGAAATACTTAGTCGAAAGTAATGACATCGTCTTCGAAATAAAATTGAGGAACGAAAATAAAACGTACTGACAGAATCAGAAGGATGTTGAAGAAGAATGTGCTTTCCAACAAAGAATAATTACATCGGTAAAAGAATTACTACTACAAAACACAGTTTTCCTCTCTTGATAAGAGTTGTTCGAAAAGAATTTCGTGGTTATCAGAATTTGTATGTTCAGTTATTATCTCACAGCCCTCAGTTTCATTAATAAGTGCAACATGTTGACTACAGAGTATTGTCAAGACTCTAAAACTTACAACAAGGAGCAATGGACTTACCTTTTTGGTCCTTTGGAGGATTTTCAGCTGCCATCAATCTTCATACGTATACTATTTTCCCTCTTAAAAAGAATTTATTTTTAAAATTAATTATAGAAATTTACCATCCAAATTTTCCCCTTTCTAAAGTGAAACATGGAAATGATTCGCTTCATACACCGCTTTAAATTCAATTAGATTTTCACCTAAAAAAAAAAAAAAAAAAAAAAAAAAAAAAACATAGCTCGGACTACATACACATTTTAAGTGATTATATCAAATCAATGGATGAAATATTCAATTCTACTTGTGACTGCATCTTTCCAAATGATAAAGACCCTACATGTCTCATGGGAATTATTCAATCGTAGCTTAAGGAACATAAAAAAGGAAATTAAAACATCTATGGGGTTTGATAGATGTCCACATTTAAAAATCATTCGCCCATTGCTGCCTGTGCTGTTATATTAAAGATCGACGAATCCTTTCATCTCAAGAATCCATAAAATAGTTGGAGCAATATCTGAAATAATAATAGCGCAAAATATTTGTTTCCAGCATTCAGAGCTTATATGCTTTCTCTCCAAAGACACTTCGGAGGTGTCGAGCGCCAAAATAATGTCAACACCATAATAGGTTATTAATTCTCCAATTTTTTTCAAAATGTAGCCATTATTCTATCTCGACACTGTATGAAGAAACTTCGGAAGGAAAACGGTAAACAAAAAATTACGGTTTTGGAAATCGCCAAGGAAAAAAAACGATGGATTTAATTTAAAATAAAATGCGTATAGAAATGAATCGGTATATTTCTTGTCTAAACGATATTTTAATATAACTTTTTTTAAAGAAAAATATTAAGTTTTTTGTTGAATTTTCTATGAAAATTATAATATGGAACTAAATGTCAACAGACTACATTTCATTTTAGAATGTGCTTCTGAAAATAAGAAGGCCGATTTCATTTTAATAAATATCATGATGGCCAGCCCCCATACTTTTGTATCGTTCCAATTTTTAGTTCTCTCTTATAATTAATTTCAAACCATAAAAATAACATCATAACAAGTAATATAAAAAAAATTAAAGTCAATTCCTACTTAGGTCAACAAAGAAAAAAAATATTTTAGTTACTTTTTTATTAAATAATTGCAATTGATATGAAATATGTATATATATATATATATATATATATGACAGAATCACACAATATTAAGTGGCAAAAGAAAAAAATTTCCAGTGATCTACACGCTTCTTCACTGACGGTATTTATTCCTAAATTTATATCTTGCTAAATATCTTATATAAGAGAAATTTTTATCTCCTATATAAAACTAAAATTAATTATTTGAAAATCAAGTAAAAAAAATTTATGCTTCGACTCGAAGGCATGAAGATTCTATGACGACGCTCTACCAACTTTGCCATTGGAAGACAAATGGTATACTATAAGCATTGCCTTGTTTCTTAATTCATCCGGTAAATTAAATGGTTGGAATGCAGATTAGCCCAACCACCCTTGGCGACAGGAATTATTTGGCGGCATTTTGCCAAATGTGACTACCCTGGTCCGCTTCGAGGACTTAACGTTCAGCCAAGCATTTGTTGAAATCGAGCCATGTGGCTTGGCTAAACTGCATTTTCACCAATTAAATTTAATTAATGAATTAGTATTTGAAAAAACTGTATTAACATCAAGTGCCATCCACGACAAGTTTTAAAAAAATGTATTTGAACTTGAGTGGATGAATAAAAAGTATTTTATTAACGACTGAAAATTTGAACAAGATATATAAATATATATGGGGAGAGTGTGAACTAATAGTAGGAATTTAAAAATGATCACAGGATTATCTTGTGTGGTAGATTATTTTTTTTCTTTTTTTTTGCTAAAATAATTTTGTAACATCAGAAAAAGTTTTATTAGAATTAAATAATTTTAAGACGTGTATTCATGTGTCGCATTTTGTTGTTAAATGCATTTCTTATTTTATCTAGTTTGTTAATTGAAACTTTATTTATTGGACTTTTATATACATTTTTTACACTTGTATTCGTTAATTTTTTTTTAATTCTGCGAAATATTTAAAATGTTTGTTTAAGTATGTATTGGAGTTTCAAATTTCTCTTTAATCTATGCGTAGATTTGAATAGCATGCTAGATGTAAAAGTAGTTTGTAGCTCTCTGTCTTCGTTACTCAACTCTTTCGCCATATCTCTATTTAATATATATTAGTCAAAAACTCTAAACTCCAATTAAAGACATGCAAGAACAAAATAAAATATTTTGTTGATAATCTCTGATGGACAGATATGGCCACTCTTTCTCGAATCTCACTGAACTCATCAATTCTAAATTAGGATCCACTAATAAATTCTTAGCTTACCAGTTCACTTGTCTGATTCAATCACTATCGATAAACTGCTGAGTCTTATCTAAATACTTTAACTAGAATATATATTTCCTACTACTTTTGTGTGCTCTTTTATTTAAGTTAGCCATTAAATTGGTATAATTTTGATGAACTGAGAAGGAAATGAAAAAGTTTCCAATAGATTCCAACAAAATGTAAAAATATTCAACTTTAATCCACACAAATACAAAATTTGAGCTGAAATAATAGAATTAAAACATTTAAATATAAATTTATGTTCAGTAAGTTAGTACAAAATGTTTCCTTTTCACATTTCTTTCTTTTATTATTTTTAATTTTGTGCCGAAATATTTTTACTGTAATGCTGTTCTTATAATAATGACTTTATGAATGTTAATTCGGACCTTTGAAACATATTCTTTGTATTTCAATTAAATTGAAACATGGAGTATAAGAAATTATTAAAATTATTAGTAAGAGGGGGAAGAACTGTGCTAGACAACACAACCTTTCGCCAAATTTCTTTAAAACTCTTTAAATCTAAGCTATTTCATAGCTTTAATTTTGAGTAAGATGTCATGATAGTTTTTGACTATTATAAATATTTGTTTGATTTGATACTATTATTATGATAATAATATAAATTATTTTTACAGTAAGGAATCAATTAATTTAATTTAATTTTGTGCATTACTTATTGAAAAAGCATAACAATATCTTAGCCTTCATTAATAATTTACATATATTTACCTTTACAAAGAAAGTTTGCTTTGTTTCGGAAAAATTTATTTAAACATATTATTTTCTTTAATCCTGAACTCGCTCCAAGTATTGGTAAACTGAAATTTAGTATTCAAATTATGTAGAATATTTTATAATTATGGAGATTTATATATCATTCGGACTAATTAATTATTAGAATTAATAATGATTTTCTAATTTTAAATAAATTAGATTATGATAATTCTCACACAATTATTTGATGTAATTGTTAATATGTTAGAAAAATGCGGAGAATTTCATAATTTTATATCAATTTGAATAAGAACTCCATAAATGGATATCAACATGAGGCAATAATTATAATGTAAACTCTGACAAATTTTTCAAACAGCTGTGTGGGAGGAATGATTTAAAGTAATAAAAGAAATTCATTTTATATAATTCAGTAATTTTGAATTTTTTCGTTATTTATTAACATAATATAAAATTTAATTTCTTGATATTTCTTTTATGTGTAAGGTTTAACCAATAAGCAAAAGGACCAATTTCATAAAAAAAATTATTAAAGATATATGTGCCATGAATCAATAATTTTGTAAGTATGATCCTCCTGCATTAATACACCGCTTCCAGCGCTTTTTCCAGTTATCATATGCACTATGGATGTCAATAAAAATATTGCTCAAGTATTGGGAATTTCTTTCCGGACTCTTGATTTCTAGTAATAGTACATAAAATTTACTGTTCATTATTTGTCCACAAGTACAGACTCTTTGTATTTTGTACCACTCAAAAACACTCGTTCTGGGCGTGATTTCGTCCTTTTAAGTCTGACGAACCACATCAAAAGTTCAGAAGAAGATTTGTTCAGTTTAAAGTAAAATTTGATGACATAAAGCTGCCATAAATTTATTTGGATGTTGCACGCATTTTTCACTCTCGAAACATAAGCACGAAACATGTTTTCCATTTGGGTGAGATCTACAAACTCAAACGGCTTGGAGACAACTGGTACATCTCCCGATATCCTTTCCACCAATAGACATTCCCTGTAACCCTTCCCGTTCTTTGGAAAAATCAGTCAAGATACTTATTGGAGAAACGATGCATGAACTCACACTTTCATTCATTTTCTGTTTAATGTTTTCATAAATAAAACCCCCTTTTTTTCATTATTAATACAAATATGTTTAACACTTAATAGATTTATGTTTTTTGTGGAATATGTGATTCACCATATATTTTATCATTAAGAAATTGACTTTAAATTGGCGGAAAACTTATTATTTTTATTGGCGGAAAACTTATTATATTATTATTTAACATAAATTATTATATTAATTAATATTATTCTTCAAACAATATTTATTAGAAAAATATTAATTAATGTCGAAAATAATAAAAATTATTTTTGGAATAATGTTTATTAATATTAAGTAATGTCGAAGATAACAGAAATTATATAGAGATTCTTCAAATAATTTTATTCAATGTAATTCTTGGGATCTTCTTAGACCTCTAATTTTTTTTTATTCGTGATAAAGAAAATTTACTAGACTAGATTAAGTTTCCCCTGCCCTAAGAAATCCTATTATGAATTTAAGATGCGTCTTATGGTGCCCATAAAATACTGTAATTTAGGTTTAGATATAGCTGGATTATATCGGGATTCTTAAAATCTTTAGTTGATGAGAAAGAATTCGAGCTAGTAATAATTATTCCAGATGGAAACATGTCCACTTGATATTAACACAAGTTCCTGCGGTTATAACATATAGATCTGTCATCACACTGTATCTTACGAACTTAGAAAAATCCAATAAATATCCACTTTTTTTCAATGAACACGTTGAAGTGAATATTAATCCAAAATTCAAGAAAAGAGGGAGAATGAGAGAGACATCTTTCTATTATATTTATTGTATTTTCTACGAGTCAATTATATAAGAAAATTACTATTTATTGTATTTTCTGCGAGCCAATAATATAGGAAAATTACTATTTACAGCTATATAAGGGCCTCCAAAAAGCCCGCGCGTTCATTATCCTGGTTTGGCAGTCAGGAGAACAAATTACGTCCAAAACAAGGAACACCCGCCTCTCATGGTCAAGAACTAAAAATATGTAATCTCTCTGGTTCCCATGATCCCATGCGCTCTCATACTTTAGACGAGATGCGAAGTCTCCTTTATTTCCTCGGTTTTCAAATAAATTAACAAATTCTCTATGTTAAAAGTAGTTTAGGAGTTGAAAAATGGAATATATTTTTTACAAGAAAGAATGAATCGATTGAAACAAAAACGAGTTATTAAAAACATATGAAAATTGGCTTTTATCTTTGCCACAGTGAAATCAAAATATAATAATTATTAGTCCCTCATTTTGTTTTAAATATACTAAACAAGGATGTTACTTAACACTGGGCAACAATGGATTTGATTTTAATCGATTAGATACATCTCCATTTAGATTTATCGAAGCGAAGACAGAGTGATTAGATGGTTTTTAGACTTCACGATAGTAAACTCATAAATAATCACATAATTTAAGCTTTTTTTTCCCACTAGTTAGCTGCAGTTTCAGCAGTAATTACGAAAATGTTGCAGCGCTTAATGTGCCGTTAAAATTGCAGTGTTTAAAAAGGCGCGGTCAAACGTGTTTAGATAAAAGGGTGGAGTTCTCTTTCTGGTACATTGAAGGAGGCTCAAATAGTTTTTGTTCCTTTTCTGTATTCTAAACTGTTATTAGGTTTAGATATTTATAGAACATTTTTGGGGGATCAAGAAAAGGAAATATTCCCTCCCCTTTATTTTACGGTCACTAGGTTTCTAAAAATGTCAAGATAATTAAATTGGACTGAGTGAAGCAAAAAATTAGAATGAAAGTAGAAGAAAATTACAAAAGTTTAAGAAATTATATATATATATATATATATATATATGTGTGTGTGTGTAATTAATTAATTAAGAAATATATGTCTATTAAAACAATAGCAGACAGGAGTATTATATATTAAATTTTATTTAATGTAGTTTCTTAGTTTTCACACCTAACTGTTATATAACTAACCTAATTATATTATTCATAATAATTGTATTAGCTTCTTTTTTTGGCGAAATATTTTTTCTCAAACTTGCTTTGCACCATCTTTAGTTCCAATATTTGTCTTTTGTAGAAGTTGCTTTAGTCGAATATTTTTTTACCGTCTGATTATTATAAATTTTGTTCCATTGGTTAGAAAAACCTCAAACTCTGAAAAAAATGTGAGTGTTTTTTTCTTTTTTCAGGGAAATGTCTTGCTATAATTATAAATGTCCAGTTAAGGTCAAATGTTTATTTCATTAGTTTTATTTGTATAATCTTTCCCTATTTTTTATTATTTTTAAATCTCAAAATGTCGTTTCTATCGAATTCCTAGACCATCTTGCAGGGATGTTCTGTTTTAGACTAATACTCCTGAAATTCGAAATCGTATTGCAGCCAGGACAGTATTGTAGGAAAAATGCAGAAACTGCATGTAGTAATTATTTTCGTCATACAGGACATACCAAAGTCTTAAATAATTTAAAAAAAATCGAAGTCTTTGACAATTTTAAACTTTTTCAGAAATTTTTACTATGTAAAACGTTTTAATAAGAATAGCTTCCTTCAACAAGAAGTTTTTCATTAAGAAAAAACTCAATTCGATGTTAAAATAGTTTAGTAAATAGTTCCTCAATAGAAAAAAAAAAAGGAGAAAAAAGTAAATATATATATTTATGTTTTACTTGTTTATTCCTTAAAAATATTTTCCCTTAACTTTTTAGATTCAAATACTTATAAAAATATAAGTATATTATTTATTTGATCTTTTAAAAATAATTCCGTTAGAGTTATTAATTTTGATGTTTTATATAAATTTGAATAAATATTCTAGTGCAATAATAAAATACAGGGTGATTCAAAATGATTCATCCGATTTCAAAATTCCATTTTTTCATAAATCAACGACACAGATTGACAAGTAATATGCAAAGGGAAAATATGGAAGTTTTTTTACAAGTGTTCGATATAACTTCCTTTTGTTACATTTATAATGTCAATTTGATATGTAATTTCCTGTTAAACACGTTCAAGATGTCAGTGGTAATTGATTGTACAGCAGCAGAAATCCGTTAAGTTCAAATAAAATTGTTGGTAATGGTGGTGAATACACTTAATGTTTCACAAACCCCCGAAGGAAGAAATCGCATGGATTATCAAGTGATTAGACAAGGGAATCGCATATCACATGAAATAGATGACCAGTTGTGTAACTTTATGTCATTTGATCCACTGCGACCGATCCAACTACGAGGTAGCTTCGCGAAAGCTCATAAAACAGCTTTCATGAAATAGCTTCTTGAAGAACATACGAGGACTATCTATTTTTCCTAATATAAGACTTCCTCAGCTTTTCTTTGCATTCATGTATAACTTATCATTTGGTATTGCTTATTTTTGTAAATACGGAATTTTGTAATCGGATTATTCCTTTTGAATAATTATGTATCATGTTACACAGGGAAATCTGGCGATTACAGAAAAATAAAAAGAAGAAAAAATGAACAACACTGAAATCAAAGTGTATATTTTAAGTTGTTTGGTACGTGTCAGTATCACAAATTATAATTCCATGGCGGTGTTAAGAGACAAATGACAATGTTACTCAATAGTTACTTCCATATTGTTTAATAATATTTTCCTAAAATAAGACATCAAAGGAAAAAAAAAACGTTTTAAAAGAATTGGTATCTTTATCAGTAATTTACCTGACACTCACCTATGTTAATAATAATTTTCATCTTAATTTTTCAATTCAATTTCACGAATTATTATTATTTCCGGTCTCCAACCGAATCACATAGAGAGTCCTATGAAACCGTTTTCAAAATGAAGTAGATAAGGTTTTATTTCATTTTTCGAACGAAACCACAAGACCTGCTTCGATAAGACTGCACGGAGCAACTCTGTAATCTTTTGCACCTCATAATTTTTTTTCTCCTTCTCGATAGCCGTTTTGAAGTTCGTCTTATCTGAAATGAGACAAACAGAAATATTTCCAGATATGAATCACGTCAAAGATATACTTCAGAAACAGACATGATGGTACAAAGACCGAAAGTAAACGGAAAAATTTTTTCATTGAAACTTTCGAACGTTTATTTTAATTCAGAACAAAAATGGCATATTTTTAACAGTTAACCAAGAGAAAAATCTGTCCTCTTAATACATTATGGATAATTTAATATTAATCTGATATTGTATTATATATACCAGTGTATGTATTTATATATACACACTGGTGTTCAAAATCAGGAGAATTTTCCGATTTGATCGATTATCTTTAGAACTACTAGAAAGATTTTAATGAAATTTAGTGTGCACATATGGTTGATATAATACAAAAAAAAAAAAAAAAAAAAAAAATTCGACAATTAGAATACATACGCATGATCATGCGTAATACTCGTCGGAGTATTAAAGTATGAAACAGCAGTTGCAAAATAGAACAAAAAAAATGGATTAATAGGGGGGTAGGGTCCCCCCTTACAGATATACAGGCCTCGCACCATGATTTTACGCTGTAAATAAGGGAATTTATCAGTTCCTAGGGCAATTGGTCCCACTCGTTCAACAATGCTGTTTTCAGGTTTTGGATGGTTCTCGGAGGGGGCTTTCGAATTGCAATTACCCTCTCCAGTCTCAGGCATACTCTATAGGATTGTGGTCTGGAGATCTGGCTGGCCAATCCATCTAGCGAATTTCCTCACTTTCTAGAAATTCGTCGATCAGAGGAGCTCTATGTGACTTCGTGCTGTCATTTATTTAAAGGAAATCAAGACCAACTACACCCCTGAAAAAAGGAATACATGACTCCAAAACCTCCTCCCTATACCTCTCATCAGTCGTAGAGCCTCTTTCAAAGACATGGAGGTGATTGCGGCCATCCAACGTGATACCTGACCAGACCATCAAGCCATCGCTGCCGTTATAGTCAATTTCTTTGACATTGGAGGGCAGGTAGCGGTCCCTTGTTCTCTCCATATGAGAGAATTGCGAAAATCACTGGTTAGGCGGAACCGGTACTCATCAGTGAAGAGAACGGTCATCCATTGATGTATGCTCCAATCTGTATGAGATCTGCATCATTTTAAGCGGACACTCCTGTCCTCTGAACTGAGTGGACGCAAACAACAAGTGTACTTCTCACAACAGCCCTCTTTCTTGAAGTCTTCAGGAAACAGACACCCTTGAATGTCGGGTTCCTACGTCTGCATACAGCTCTTGAGAGACCTAAGAAGTTGTAGCATCCCTGTTACGTTTCGCTGTAATGGACAAATGGCGATCTTCTCTGGCCGTCATGGTTCTTGGACGACCTTTCCCAAGTTTTCTCTCGCAGGTTCCGGTATCCTTAAATTGTTTCTATAAGTTGGACCGACGCTGGTCGTAAAATCGATTTCTCTGCAAATCTGGATCTGAGACCGGCCTACTTCTAGCCTACCCACAATTCTCCACCTCATTACATCATCAATGTTTACTCACTTTTACTGTTTGATTTTTTAATTTAAGTGATTGCTGCAAAAAAATACCAAGAAATTCGGGGAAATTAGCCAGCGAATGAAATGCGGATTTTGGCACGCTCGCTTATAAATCCTATTTTTCGACTAGTTCCGCCCACATTCACTAGTTCCAATCCTATTTTTCGACTAGTTCCGCTTGCGTATTTGACGTACGAGTATTTTTTTTTTTTTTTTTTTTTTTTAACATTTCGCAGTATTTTTACATATTGTGCAGTTCTTTTTACGAAATTCTACAAAATATGAAAATTCTCTTAATTTTGAATACCAGTATATATATATAGGCAAATGTACTATAATACTTCGGTACTTCAGAAATATTGAACCAAAATATGTTTTTTAAAGTCGTGACAGTCATGGCACAAAAAGGAAACTTTAAATTAATAAATAACGCATTTATTAATGTTCACAAGAAAAGGAGGCTGATACATCGTGATCAGCGACTGAAGCAATTCTCATGTCTTCCTATCACTGTCGCAATGGAGTAAGAAACCACATTTTCCCCCCCGGACTGTTTCCCCTTGAAAACTAAATAAAAGATTATGCAGATCACCCATGGTAATAGATGTAGCGATCATTAAGGTATTTTACATGAATTCTGATTGGTTAGTAAGGAGATATTCCTATTAGTTCAGAGAGTGGAAAATGCTGATCTTGGAATTTTTGGAAATCATGTGATTGCATACATTAAAATATTAAGAGGAATGGTATCCCGAAATTTAAAACAATGAACACATCACCATGGTAGTTAAAATATGAGATAAATTAGGAAATTAATTATATTTAAGGGAATCATAACACACTCACATACTCAAACATAGTGGTCTTCCTAACATCGATGTATCATTCCTGTGATGTGAGTGGTCTTCCTAACATCGATGTAACATTCCTGTGATGCGAGTGGTCTTCCTAACATAACCAAAACAAAGCGAAAAAGTACATCACAAAATAAATGTGAAAAATTACATCACAAATACCTATCAGAATAATTCAAGGAAGGAGGAGGACTCATTTCATATGTATAGTATTTGCATTGACTTTTGTTAAATTTTAATTTCGTGTAATCCGAAATAAAGCATTTTTCGTTTGTGAGACTAGCTTAAAACGAATTCCTAATCTAGCAGTTAATATAATCGATACAAATGGTTAATATAATACATATACCAAAAGTCCCTTTACAATTTTAAATAAGAATATTTTTTCCAAAAAAAAAATGATTTTTAAAAGTTTTTTGATAAAATCTGAAAATCAAAGCGTGTGATTTTATTGGTGGAAAAATACTTAATTGAGCAACGTGTGAAAGGTTGTCCAGTGTTACTGTTCAAAAATAAAAATTGTATCGTGTTACAGGAGAATAATAGATAGTGTTAAAAAAAAAAAGCTCCTAGAGATGTTGAATCCAAAATACTAACATTCAATAACATTACCTATAAGTTTTATACAGTTTATATAGAAATTAATACAGGTTTTTGATTGGAAACAACCATTTTTCTGATATCTAGTAAAGGATTCTTCGGGATTGATTTTGGCCATATCTCCCATCAAAGAATCTGTTGAACTACAGAATTTTTAAGGTTTGTGAAGGGATTTGAGATTTATTACTAGATATAGAAACAGAGATAGAGAATACTTAACTGTTTATGAATGTTGCAACATCAATTGTTAATATTTATATGGTAATGGTCTCTTGAAAATAATTTTAAGAGGCTGTTTCGGAAGTTGGAACTCTTTGATACAAAGATTCCGACTTATGAATAGGAGGATGAATGAAAATTGTTACAAGATGTTTCGTTTTGTGATTTTTTTGCGCTTGCCACTGCGTATATGAAACAGCAGTCGACTGAATGTGAACTCTCAGAACAAAGATGAAATAATTCAACAGAAGTGAATTCAAATCTGTCTGCTACGGTTGTAGAAAAAGCGCTGGAAAACTAGGAACAATCACAAGGAAGTCTACCTACGACGATGGTTCAAAAAGTATTTGTATCTGACGACAAATGGCATCATTATTGTAAATTGTTGATACCGTTGGGTGTTGCCCTTTGTTAAAAGGAGTCGAAATAAATTTGACATTGATTCATGAGTTAGTTTCGATTTTGTAGTCATTCGTTGCCAAATCAAAATTGGATTACTGACACGTCGAGTTGTGAATCAACAGAATATTCACTACATGGGAGGTGAATTCAACGCACACAGCGCAATGAGTTAAAAAAATGAGCTAGCTTTAAGCTACTTCAGTATACCATCCCTACTTTGGTTACTCCAATGAAGGTTTACTTGTACCCACATAGAGGGCCCATGTGCGCCGTTTAATTTAAGAAGACCCTTTTCTATACTTATGATATTGGTATTGATTAAACATTTTGTGATACAAGTGTCTTTCAGAGAATTACACTCTGACTCCCCCTCCTTTACTCCCCCTCCCTCGATCGCAACTAGTTCAATCTTGATCATGTCGTGGAAAGCATGAAAAACAAGGAATATCGACCTGAGATCTTAAAATCAATCTTCACGTTCCCTTGATCTCACTGCAACATTTTTATTCTCTGGTTGTACCTTAAAAATCGAGTTAGTAGTAAATCCATGTCTCAGTTGAAGACCAATATTTCGCAAGAAATTCAAGGGATACAGCAAAAGATATTATAACTGTTATCAAAAATGTGACAGAATGAGTCTGTATATGCGAATCAGACAATGAGTCGTTTAAGGGTTTCCATTTCTAGACAAAACATTTCAAAAAAATGTACAATATTGAATATATAAATAGATATGTTTTTTTATGCAACATAAAAATATCGTTCATTTAAACCTATAAAGTGACTTTTGACTCATCCTGCGTGTATTAAAATAACGCGATTTTCGATCTCTTATAAAACTTAAATTAAGGTATCATTTATAAATTATTCATGGTTAAAAGCCATTTTGTAATATAAATGTCTTTTGATGTTTATGCTAATACTATTTAAGTAAAAGAGTTTATAAAGTGGAATAAGTGTTTTTGCAAAGAGTGGTCTTTTGAAAATTGCCAAGAAAATAAAAATAAAAAAGGGCCAATTTGTCTTAACACAAGTTTTAAACAGCGTAATTGACGGAAACAGAAATATTTATCAGATATGCAACAGTTCCATTTATGGAAGCTAAATTTGAATTGAATCTAATCTGAAATGAAGTAATTATCGCTTGGAGATTCATATAAAGAGAACAACAGAGATAGTCTTTTTTTGCTTCGTATCATACATAATCAGTCAGAGGTTAAAAACTTGTTCCTAACATTAAATAACTATTTTTTAAGTTCTTGTAGGACATGAATGAAGCTTCAACTTGTGAAAAGATTTCAAATTATTCATCATGAAAAATTTTTCAGTGTTTTTTTAATTTTAAAATCTTTGAGTAAAGAGTGAATACCTCCGCGGAGAAACCAAATTCTGAGCTTTTTTTATTACTTACCTTTTAAAATATTCGAAAACCATTTTAATTCTTGAGAAGTAAGTATCATTAACTCTCGAAATTTGTGGATTAATTGAGGCAAGTCTCTATTCCTTACAACTATTTGTCTGCTGGATTGGAAAAAGATTATTTGCACATGTTAGTTAAATTTTGGATTAATTTTAGAACATTACTAATACTCAACTGCTTAATTAATTGTTGAAATACTAATATTAGTTAATGAAGTTGAATCTGATAGTTTCTCTATTCCAAAACTAAAGGACGAAAGATTTAAAATATACGAATAAATTCTTTCCGCCATCGAAGAATAGTTGAATAAATCAAAATACAGAATCTTCATTATAAGTCAATGGAGCTCTTATGACCTCTAGAATATTAAAAAAAATTTCAAACTGACCCAAATTCATTTGTTTATCAGTTAATTCCTATTTGTTTACTACTTCATGTTTATTTGTTTGCTCATTTTTGTATTCTGTTTATATTTAAAAGTAAAATTTCACTCGTAAATAAAATGTGTACTTGTTAATAGAATTTCGCATTTTAATACTTAACCTTCATTCAGATAAAATATTTTTAAAAATTTATCGTGAATAATTGTTATATTTGAAAAAAGACTTTAACATGTTAGATTATATTAAAAATAAGCTTCAAAATGCAGTTTGGAGTTATGGATTGTTCTTATTTACTTTCAATCTGTGTTAATTTGATTAAGGTTTCAGAGTTTCAGATAATTGAAATAGATGATGAAAATTCAGTTAAAAGCCGCTAAATTAGAGATTTTATTCTTCGAGAAGTACGACATTTCTTAACATCAACTTATTTCTTTTATCAAGTTCTATATAAATAACTCCAAATAAATTTTTATCCATCTTCTAATACAATTTTTATATAACAAAAAGCTGTCCTCTAGCTGTCGCTGAGGCCTTGAAAGTTATTAAAGACATTTGTTTTAAGTTCATTCCTGACTCTATTAAGTTATAAAGCCTTTCATCCAAAATTAATTTCAGTCTTTAACACTTGTTTAATTTTTAAGCTTGTGGTGAAAACTTAAGATCTGTTTTTGTTACGACTTTCAGACAAGTTTAAGATATTTAATTTTTTTTTTGCTATGAGCTATTTACTCTCGTTTACATTTTATTTTCGTAAACATTTCTTGACAAGTTAGTACGAGAAGTTCTCTTACAAAATTTAATTAAACACCTCACTGATATAAATATTTTTCTAATATCATTTGTGCTGAAGTTTTGAGGAAAATAAAAATACTTTTAAATTCTTTTGTTAACAATGGAACAGAATCCTTTTAATATATTTTATTCATTTAAAATTAAAGTAACTATATTGTGTATTTCTGAATAATTATCCTACGAATTTATAAACTGACAAAATTCAATGAAATTTTATTAAAATGAGATGAAAAAAAAAAAAACCTCGAAAATAATAGATAGTAAAAAATAACAACCATAATTTAAAATATGACAAAGGCTCGTTAGTGATTCTTACTATATTTGTAATATATTGTACAAAATTTTACAAAATCTTAAAACTTTAAATTATTATAAACTCTTAACAAATATTTAATTTAATTTTTTTCAGAAATTGAGAAAAGATTGTATATTACAAATAAGAATTTAAATTATTTCCTTCCACATGTAAGAGTAATGCACCCCCTCTCCCCCATTTGATCAAGGATATTGCTTTTTACTACTAAGAATACTTAAAAATAGATTCAGCCAAATATTTTAATGCAAAATATTTATTAGCTATTCAAAGGGCTATCATTCAGTCAACGATAAACTGATCACCTGAGTACTTTTCAAAACTTTATCGTGAAAGTTTTTGCATATATGTTTGAGGCCTGCTTTCATCAGTAATGAACTTAACTTTCAAAAATATGTCGTAATAAACTTCTCCTAATTTTTTTATTTGATTGAATACAAATAAATATTTAAAAAAAAATGTAAAAGTTATATGCAAAGTTTAGCAAAGGAATGATTTAGCCACCCAAAGTGCCTTTTTTTATAATTATTATTAAATTACTCAGTTAAATATAAGAATTAAAGTTTACGATGGAATATCGAGAAATGAACAATAGAAAACTTTTCCGATGTTAAAATGAAAGGAAACAACAAATTATTAAATTAAATACATTTAAGCTAAATGTAATTAAAATTAAAGCAAACGATAAATTATTAAATTGAATATATTTAAGCTGAATGAAATTAAAACTAAATCAAACGATAAATTGTCAAATTGTATATTTTTCAGTTAAAAGTAATTAAAATTGAAGCAAACGTTAAAAAATTAGTTATCTGGAACGCCAAAAGTGATCCAACTAAAACGATAACCCCTTGTGTGTCTAATAAATTCATTTTACGGCAACAAGGATTACATGTAGCTTAAAATATAAGCAATTTAATAATTTATCGTTTGTTTTAATTTTAATATCTGAAAAGACTATTAGACCACTTTAAAGTTTTATCGTTTGCTTTCATTCCACTATTTAACTAATTCAATAATTATTTAAAAAATGTTAGCATTCTTGGAGGAGAAATATGTTCTTTCGGAACGCATTGCTCTGAACAATTTCTGTTTTTTTTTTTTTTTTGCTTACTTCAAAAATAAAAATAACTACAATGAAAAAAATAGAACAATTTATTATATATATATATAGATTAATCATCTCAGTAAAGTAAAGAAACTTTTAGCTAAAATTTGACATAAACCTTTATCATCACTCTTAAGTATGTGTAATATTTTTTTCAATACTTTTTTTAGACTTTAATAATAACTGTGCATGCTTTCATTAAAACATTCTAAGAATGCACATTTATCATAAAAATATCAGCAGTTAAAAATTTAATGTTCTGTATTTTATTGTATAAGAACTCAATTTCTTTTTATTTAAGAACAGATTTTATTACTTAAGAACACAATTTCAACGCTTGTGATGTTTATATTATTATATATAAAGATATTTTTCAGGAATTCTTAGGAAAAAAAACTTATTTTCGATTTTCGATTTTTTTTTTTTTTTTTTTTTAAACCGAGGAGGAGATTATGACCATCCCAGTAAATTAATATTTCTCATTGGAGGGGAGGGAGTCCTTTTAATACCGCTACTTGGATTTTATTTAGATTTGTCAGCAAGATAATATTATCTAATTGTCAGTACCTGTTAAAACTCTTATGTGTGTATGTGTTGAATTTGGTTACCACTTATACTTATAAAATTACTATGACAATCACAACATTTATAATGTCGTTTTAATAAGCTCAGTAACGATTAAAGCCACGGAAGTTAAATTAATTTGATAAACAGTTCTGTAGTCGAATGTATGTTCAAGTCGAAAGGCAAGTTCAAATATTGTTTTTATTAAAGCACTATTAAGCCTCAAGTTCTCACATACTATGATGGTTCACAAAGCACCAATTTTTACGACAGATGACGTTGATAAGGCAAGTTGATTTTTCCATAGTAGGACGCCATCCGTTATACAGCTCCCAAACAAGTTTGACACTGATTCACAGGTCAGTTTTGATTTGGAAACCATTTGCTGTCAAATCAATTTATTGCTTCCACCTCGAATTGTCACCTGGATTCATCAAAATATAGAAAACATGTAATAATCAAAGCAATGCATTGTTTTCGGTGAATCTGCTCTAAAAAGAGTTAAAACGATCTCATAGGCAGGAAAAGTTGTGATAATCATAATTTCGGATGCATAAGGCGTCATACTCATGGACTTTCGGTGGGATAAGGTTTTCGCCCTTCACTTTAAAAGATGATTTCCCTACTCCATGGCAAAGACATCGGTTGAAGTTGGCTGAAGATGGTCATTCGAACCCCCAAACTTTGGGTCCAAAGAAAACTCACTCGGTCTTGTTTTGTAGTGCTTTTAACGATTAAGTCGAAAAGGATTTCCACATCGGGTTAGTTATTAAGACGATTTAACTTATACCGTCGTTGTTGAGGAGAACTACCGCAGATTTCTTTGAAAAAGAAGAAGAAAAAAAAGATATTTAGAAAATACTACAATGAGAGAATTATTCCATTCCAATTACTAATACCCAGTTTCTTATTTTTGACATGGGTACTTTTGATACCCCTCATAGCGCGATGAGAATGTTTTGGAGAATATGTTACCAACTCAAATATCTTCCCTATAAATTGTGGTTCAAAATTACGAAATCCGTTGCCAACAGTCTTTGTATTCCTCTAATTCAACTTTGATTCAAATCAACCAATCAAGCGTAATGTTGCTTTTGAATAAGGCTAACTAAAATAGGAATAATTTTAAAATTGTTCTGTTATGTAGTGCGATTTTTGAAAAAACATAAAGCTAATTTCTGCATATAAATCGATTGAAAGTTTTGAATACATCTTTATTACATAGATTAATTGATTTCAATAGATTATAGGACTGTTAAGGCACATTAAGCTTCTCCACCCCGATTTAGTACGTTTTCAAAACAAAATCTTACATTTTATTGGATTTCTCCTCTCTTCATAAAAACCTACATAGAGAAGCAGCACATCAAAATTTTTGCCATTCATTACTTAATTCTATAGACATCACAAAGTTTAATTAAACTGTCAATAAGGTCCAAACCAATTGAAGAGGAGTGAGAGAAAAGATAATACAGTTTATTAAGTGTCTTCACAGAATATGTACGGTTACTCTCTCTTTAATTTCTCTCAACTGGCCTGAATCCTAGATTAAAATTAAACAATAAAGTATTATCTTACCTACTCATTCGAACCGAGTTAGACATTTCTTGGATACAGCAAGTTCGACTCCTGTTGCTCTTAAACCAATTTTATTTTAAATGATCAAATGCAACAATTCACTTCAATTAACTTACAAGTATTTATCAGGTTCTCGTTATCCTTTGTCTCTCGTCTATTCTTTTCAATTCTATTATGCTTGTATAACATTATAATTAATTTAATTCATTATACTACTTTTTTTTTATCATCATCTAATTTACCCAATAACATTTCATTTGGTTTGCAAGCAGCTGTAATTTAATGCAATTCAAAGTACAAAAAGTCTCCAAGATTAGAGGGGAAAAAACTCATGAATAGCTCAACTTCACAGAGTTACTTTTACAGTGTTCAAAAATTGCAAATTGCTAGTTATTTCATATAAAGAACAGGTAAAAGTGAATTAATAAATCTAAAACTTGCTTAAGTTTCACTTTTTTTATGTGGAACAAATTTAAATATTTAATTTTTTTTAGATAATAATTGTTTACTGATAAAGTACTTAGTTATCTGATAGCTTAATAATCATTTCTTCATATTATATAATCATTGTTTCCACGTCACTTTTTATTCATTAGATGTGCATCAATTATATAAATGTTTTTATAATGATTTATACAGGGTTTTATTACCTAAATTACATTTTCGGTCTACTTTCCTTCAATTTATTGTTTTTTTTTTTTCAGTTTTGTAACAATATTTGATTTTGAAGATTTGGGTTTGATGTTCATAAACTTCCGTGGGAAAAACAAAATATTTTTCTCTCTATTTACCTTCAAATTTTATGTTCTTTCACAATCTTCTGATGAGAAAAATAACAAGGTGTTTTTTTTTTTCTCTACTCCTTACAAAGTAAATCTATTAATATGTCTGGGATTAAATTAACAAGCTATTCATCCTCAAGTCTTTTGATTCTTTTTTTTAACTACCGATGAGAAAAATAACATTTCTCTTTATCTCTGAATCTCTTGGAATAATAATTTAAATTAATTATTTCACTTCTTTTTTGGCACAAGAATTAATAATGGCATTTTATTTCTAAAGACATCAATTCAAACTTTTTTTTCACTTTGAAAAGAAACTGTTTGCTGATAGTAACGGAATTTTACAAAGAAAAATTTGTGGAAATTAATTTTTTTACATATATCTTTTGCTTTCTTTTCTTAAATAAAGTAACTTACCTAAAAGCCTCAACATAAACTGTACGATTTAAGTACTTAAAACTGAAACGACGTCATCATCAGACGGTAATAAATTAACAATAGATGTGAATAAACATCTTGCGATTTTTCTCATCTAAAAAGAACGTTTTCATTTACGAAAATATTGTGATATATAGATGAATGATGGGATAAATGTAATAGAAATAAATTTTTGCTCTTTATATCATGGTGTGAAATTGACGATGAAACTTTATTCTTTCTATATACATGGTGGGTAAACGTCTGAATAAATTATAAAAATTCGCGAAAAATGAGAAAAATAATGATACGGAAGAGAGCAGTTTTCATTAAAAAACATCTTCAGGGTTCGAGATATTTTCATTAATTAACGAGTAGATGAAATACCAATAGAAAGCGTTAACACTTTGTACATGTGTTCCAGGAACAATCATCTTGATAATGTTTTCATTGCAGATTCATTACATTCATTTTGAATCGCAATATTAATGCAGAGGAAATAATTTTTTTTAAAAAAAACTTTCTAATACCTTTACTGTAGTGAAATTTCGAAATAAATTATTTGAAAAACCAAAACTCTCCAAGAGATTCTTTTTATCATGCAATTAAAAAAAAAAAGTATTATGGTTTTAAAGCAAAATTTGAACCAGAAGAATAATTCTGAGTACTAAAAAATCCTTTTGAGAAGAATGAATTAAATCGAAACGAAGAGCTATTGAGAGCTACACAGTCTCATCACAAAAGATGACACTATATGATCGAAAATTAATTCGATTCGATAAGTTTTTATTGCTGATAACAGATTCTTTTTTTTTTATCATACTTTTTAACCAAACAATTTATTTTTGTAAATTAACTATTTTTTTATACCGTGTTTCACACCTCAATCGTAATTATACATTTTTCTTTATATTCACATAAAAAGAACGTTTTCTTTTAATTTCAGCAATAAACTTCTGATTCCCTTGGAAACAGAATGTGATTTTATTTTAAAACAAGTGTTCGTGTCATTTAGTGATTTACTGCGGTTCTTTTTCAGATCCTGGGCTTGACACTGTTATCCGTTTCAATCTGGATACGAGTGGATCCTGAGTTCTGGGAATACGAGACGACGCTGAACGTTGATAACTTCCACACAGTATGCATCTTGTTCATCGTGGCCTCGATCATCATACTGATTGTAGCATTCGTAGGATGTTTTGCGGCAGCCACTGAGAGAAGGTGGATACTGATAGCGGTAAGCACTTTCCGTCCTTTTCGTGACCGTGGTAGCATAGTGGTAAGGATCATCGTAGTGGTCATGGTCGAGAGCTCGCGGCAAGCGGTGTTTCCGTCGATTAGTGGGTTCGAATCCTGATACCACTGAAGACCCAATGTGTGCGGGGTTGATCTCTTAAGGCTCTAGATTCTTCTATTGTTGAGAAATAAGGGGAGAGGGAGGTGCTTTCTCAGGTCCAATCCTCGTCTTTTGACCGAGGTTCCAGATTACGAAGTCCATCGCCAGTAGCCTACGTCTTACTTTTTGAGAGCGAGGTTAATAAACGAGTTCATTCCTACGCCTTTCACGGAGGAACTGGAACTGAAAAATGTAATCAAACTCTTATAAACCACCCAAACCCATCAATCCAACAAATTAATAATTATACCCGAAATTATAGAACTTTAACAAGCTTAGATTAATTTTATATATACTTCCTTATCCCACCAAACCCTCAGCCAATAGGAGAGCTCCCTCTGCCTCACTGAGGTAAGAGGAAAGTTTCTCCTACCCAAGAAAGCAAAAATCTTAGTACTTGAGTTGCTGCTCCCTGATTGGACAAGCGCTAACGTTATAGCTCCACCCACCTCCACCTCACAGCTCACTTAATAAAGTCTTAACTTTAACTCATCATTTTACTTATGTAACATTAAATAAATTCTTTAATAGATAGTTATTAAACTATTATTATTATTCAATAGCATTCACTAATTTTTAAATCACTTTAACTGTGCAGCATCCCTTTTACCAGGGTATTGAAATTGTAAAAATCAGGTTCAACTCAGATTGGAGATTTTGACCAAATTCGGGTTCGGTGCGCTAAGAAACCTTCAATATGAACGGTGGATAGCATAATCTCTGACCAGCGCCTGAAAAGAATCAGTCGAGATCGAGACTCTTCAGGAAATGGTCCCAATCACTGCACATTCTGTTACAATGCTTAATGGCTTATAGAATTTATTTTCAGTAGCCATTTCAATAACCTTGAAAAGACGATGCTTGTGGTTTGTTCCTCGAAAGTTGGATCTCTTCCTTTGGGTTCATCAAAACAGATCTTCAACTTATGACTTATTAATAACGCGAGGGTGACTTTGCTGACGATTGCATTACAGTCTGAAAACTGATCAGAAGTATCTTCGAATTGGACCCTATTTCATGTGTTGTAGGGGTGCGTGCTGCCTAAATTGATATTGTGCTCGAAACATAAACCATTGATACTTCTATATTTCATCATGGTTGACAGCCTAAAAAGACTCACCCAATAGTTCAAGTGCATGTCCTCCTTTTGTCCGATGATAGCAGGCAAGGAGTTTGATCATGTTAAAAGTAAGGGCCTAAACATAAGTACTACACTCCACAATTCAGAATGCTTATTCACGAAGAAAAGCTTCATCACAAAAATAAATTTGATGAGTTTTTTGGGCCTTTAAATATATATAAGAAAATCAATTCGGTGAGCTTTACTTTTAACTTGATATTTATTACGGTTATATTTTCATATATATTTTTTGCTTTACTTCTTCTTTAACTGCTTTATGTTAACAAATTAAGGTAATTAATTCAAAAATACCAATTTTTTTTTAGTACATAACAATCTTCGGACTTGTATTCTTGCTTCAATTAGGAGCACTGGTTCTCATGTGGAGTGCCCCTTACAGTAAGACAGTAAGTTTTAATTCAATATTTTATTAATTTTATAAGTAGAAGTGAATTGAGATAAGCAGTATTTGGGAATATTACACACAACAAATGTATAATAAATTTAGCCTGCGCATTGTTTCTGCCACAATGGACACCAAACATTGTACTTTTACAAATAACTTCAGAGAAAATAAGAAGGCTGGCAAATAAATTTTTATCTCTTAAATTTTAAATGGTAACTATTCACCTCTGTACCTCAATAGCCCTGGTAATATACATCTAAAATTTCTGGAAGGAGACAAGAGAAATATCTTGAATATTTTTATACGCCGATTATTAATGAGGAACAAATACATTCCTACATTACTCACATAGATTCCATGTGAAATTTACATCGATGAATTTGGATTTCAGGGCAAAAACTTACCTAATTTCTTTTACAAGAGGTTTATTTGATGAAAAAGTAAACAATATTTACCGGGATTATTTCATAATATCTATGGATGCTTTAAAAGACCATACCGTTACCTATATAGCAAGCATAACGAAAATTCTTCGTTTGCTTACAGCATAAATCCCATTAATTCTATATTTACAGTAGAAGCACTGGCTATATACCAAACTTTAGGCGATCTCATGGGATTAAATAAAAAACGTTAATTTTGTCAGATAGTCATTCTGTGCTAGCTTCACTAAAATTATAATATTAAATCACCAAAAGTTATTTACAGATTAACCAGCAAAATATTTATTCTATCGCATTTTCATGATACTACTTTGGAATCCGGGAGACTCGGAAATTTTTTTCGGAATCATCAGGCGGACAGATTCGTAAAATTGGTCACCGAGTCCAATGTATACATTGACTGTTTTGCACCGCAAGATATCAATTGCAAAATTTATAGAAACAGAATGATTAGAACCAAAAAAAATTTTTGTTCTGGTACATATTTCGAAGATTTTGGGAACATTATAACCATAGATAAAATATACAATTGGACAAAGGGCAGAAGAGAGGAAATTCTTAGCTTTCGAATCATCTGCAAAATGATCATAACTCTGGGCTTTTACACAAATTTCAATTACAGGGTAATGCAATGTGTAGTACCTGTCACAGTATCAATAATTTGGAACATCTTCATTTGACTTGTAATAAATATATTTTCCACAGAGAGAAATCACGTCAGGAATATACTCAAGATAGATCCACAACAAAATATTGCTTGCAAAGAACTCTTAAACAATGCAGAACTAGTAAACAAGTCTTCAGAACATTCCTGCAGAAGAGGAAATACTTTGATATCTATTGAACAAAAAGCATCTTTTAAAAAGGATAAAATATTGTTGCTATATATCCCACAAAATCTAATCAATCAATCAAATTTAACATGATTTAAAAAAATGAAATAAAATTGTCAAATTGGTGTGAGTGAAATGTCCAAAAAGCGAATAACATTTTATTCCGTTGGAATTTACAAATATCTGATAACATCAAAAAAGGGAATAATCCGTATTAATTTTCTGATCGACATATATTGTTATATATTCCTGAAAATCCTTGTCATTTCAAGATTCATGATAGGAAATATTCCCCTTCTATTTTCTATCAGATATCATAGGTTCAGGTTCAAAGCAGAAAATCAAGATCACAGGTTAAGTTGGAAAGTAGGAAAAAACGTACTAGAAGACATCTGGTGGTTTAGAATAAGTCATGCAGGGATGAGATTATCCGTAATGCATTGGTAATGTACCGAGTTATAAAGTACTACTTCAACACCATACATTGTGTAGTGTAAAAGACCTCAAGATAGATGTTTAGCTTAAAATACTAAACATTTAACCCTAGAACGACCGAAGCGATCATTTTGACCTCCAAACTACTTTGAGAAATGATTATTCCTAAAACATTTATGTCAGTTACCTAAAATTTCCTGACTTTTATTATAGTTTTTATGTTATTTAGAACAACACATTTTTTTTTCAATGTTGCATAACAAGCATATTAATTAATGTCTACCTAGAACGTTCGAAACCCCCATAGAGATTTGAGCCATTGAAAAATACGCTTTCTTTCCTCCTCAGAGTTTCCACTTTCATTCTATTCGAGCATGCACTTGTTTGCAAAACTATAAACGGTAAATTCGAGTCAGAAACATTGTTTCAAGTAATGACTATTGCATGCAAGTGATCAAGTTTTCAACGTCTCATTCAAAAACATTGAGTATTGAGGAATGCTTAGTCCTGCTTAATACATGATTTTCAATTAAAGTGTTTTTGGAACCATTCATGGGATATATTTCACAAATGGGCTTAATACATGAAGAAATGACTTCTTTACTTAAGACTTCATTGAGAAATAAGTACTCAATAAGAATATGTTATTTCCCCCTGAAAACACAAAGGTATGAGTATTTTATCTTATACTATACAAAATTTTACTATTAAAAACTTTACAAGCGCTTTAAATTGCTTAAAATAACTTTTAACTTTTCTTAGTGATGAGTTGCTTTAAAAATTAAACATTTAATCTCGATTTCAAATTATGGTCAAAATGACCACTAGTGGTCGTTCTAGGTAGTGAAAAATATCGGTCGTTCTAGCGTCAAAAAACTTTAACTATATATTCCTGCACAAATTAGAAGTTTACACAAGTTTTGGACAGGGAGTTTGAGCACAAGGATCCATTCTCTCTGCCAAGAATGGATCCTTGTGCTCAAACCAAGATTGTTTTCTACCAAGAAACTCTTTTCGATCATCTCAAGTTGTGAGTCTCTTTTACCTTCTCATTAAGGAATATATCGAACTTTCTGAAATTTCAAGTGTTTGAAAAGGCCTGAGATTTATTAAGCTTGTATTGTCGAAACGAGTCAGATGAAGGGTCACTTAGCTATTTATGGATTCTGTAATGTTAAAAATGGAACATTTATGTGGTAATGATCGCTTGAAAATAATTTTATGGGACTATTTCGGAACTTTGGTACAAAGAAGTCGACTTATAAGAGATGACGATAAACAATGGTTACAATGGGCTATGAAAGGAATTAAATAAATTTTTAAATGAAGGTACCGTTTGGTTATGTGTTATGTGTTTTTATATTTTCCTAGAGTAGCGATAAAAAATTCATTGATCTCTGATGTGATTTTTCATATTTATGAATAGAATTTAGGAATTGTCTCAGTATATTTTTCTATTATCTCTAATTTGAGATTTTACTAGATAATTGGGTTGGAGTTTGTTCAAACATGCTAAGCAGCATATTATACACATAACTTTTCTCTCTCTCTCTTTATTTCGGAGATGCCTTCTCCAAACTAATTAATACGCGCAGAACAATTACTTAGCAACAAAAAAGCAGAATTTCTGTGGACTATTATTTTTTAATTGTTGAATCTTAAACATTGATTACTTGTAATCACCATATTTTCCGATGTATAAGAAACTCTTGCATGTAAGACGAACCCGAGAAATTTAGAACAATTTTCTAGAGGGAAAAACCCTAAATTTTAATGTATGAATTATAAAAAAATTGGATAAAATAATAAGTTATTTTTAATAATAAATTGACGTTTTAGAAAGCCGTCATTATCATCTGACTATTTGCTATCATCATTAGTTTTTTCTTTCTTCTTCCCCTTGTTATTCCGTTAATTAAGATCATGGAACATAAAAGGGAATGCTTATGGCGAAGAAAAGAAGAAATCTCTAATTTAATTATGTAAGGCGCACCCCATTTTTAAGACGAATTTTTATGATAAAAAAGTGCGTCTTATACGCCGAAAAATACTATAAATTATGATTGGCTGTTCCAATGTTTAAAAAAATGCATATTTTTTTCTTAGATAATTTCTTTTTGTTATTTTATTCCTTTATTTATTTATTTTTATTTCATTTTTGAAGATATTTTTATAGATAGATTCTGAATTTTTAAGTATACTTTATGTAAGTTTAAGTATATTAATATTTAGGAACTTCAACAATATTTTTTAGGATTTATGAGCTGCAAAAAGTTCAAATATTTTCGGTTTCAGCCTGTGAACTCTCAGTGTTTGAGAATTCTTAGATGATTGAATTATCTAATTGCTTAGAAAAATTGATTATTTTATAGGAGAAAAAGCTCTAATAATTAGCTTATAAATTTGCTTACATATTAAATAAGATATTTAATGTCAAAAAAGGCAATCTTTTTTAACAGGCAAAATATGTGACATTTTTGCATCATTTAAAACATTTCAAACATTGAAATTTTTTTCTTAGGATATGCTGAAGCTCATTTCATACAACTTTTTCAGCTCATTATCACCCAGGCTCCTGTAATAAATTACGTTGAGTCATTTTTGCGACACACAAAAGAATAAATTTTTACAAATTCTATTAAGGGTTTCAGGACATGAGTGGAATAACAAAATACCGTATTTAAGATTCCTAGTTGGATTCCTTTCTTCTGAAATTATTAATGGAGTTTAGATTATTTCATGGGTCTAATAATGATGTTTTAATCTCTCTATAGAACTATAAAATAATTTTAGCCAAAAACGTTTTTCTCCATTTAGTTGAATATGAATATAATTTTTGAGGCATACTTAAATTTAGGTTCAATTAAAAAACTATAACACTACATGGTTCAAAATTTTTTACGCTTCTGTACAGAATACCTTGGCGTACAGTGAAACAATACTATTTTTTCTCTAAGTAATACGAAAATTTTTTTAGAAAAATTTTTGTACGAAAAAAAGAAGAAATAAATAAAATTTTCAAAACTACAAAATTCTATTATTTTTTCACGGAAAATATAGTGTGATATCATCAAAAACATTGGCTCACTGTGTTTGCGCATTGTTTTATACATATATTGGGAGTAAAATATTTTGTACCTTTAAAGAATACTCTTTAAATAAGAATTTGATGCAAATATGTCTCAAAGATCTTGTCCATATTCAAATGAGAAGGAAAAATAACATTTTGACTTAAAAAATTACTTTTACAGTTCTATGAAATGATAAAAATGGCATTATTATCCCCACAAAAATTACATGCTCCTAAATTTAAAACATATATGTCACAAAAACAAGAAGCCTTGAATTCAGTATTTTACTATTCCCGCATGTACTGGTACCTTTAGGATTTTTCGGTATTATGAGGAAAATTAATACCTTATAAATTTTAATAACCATGTAAAACCTCTAAAATTTGAAATGAGGCAAATTTACTTTGATTTTAGTATTTATAAATTTAATTCCATTTCAAAGTGCATACAGATTTAAATCTTATGTCTTAATTTAAGATAAATACGAGTCATGGCTATTAAATAAAGAGACTGACGCTGTAAAACATTTTATTTTGATGGCATACATATTCACTTATAATCACCTTCGTTATACACCCCTCTCCTATCCCTACAACGCTCCATGCGTATCTTCCATTGTTCGAAACAGTGGTGGAAGTCTTCAGTCAGCTCCTTTAGGACGCTTGCGGTTTCTTTTTCACAGTTTCAACAGACTCAGATCTTGTTTCTTTTTCTGCAGATTTCTCTTTAAGAAACTGATAGAAGTCGCATGGCATGAAATCCGGCGAATAAGGCAGATAATATAACACTTGGGTGCTGTACTTGACTTAAAACCTCTTGATAAACAATGCGAAATGAGCAGGTAAATTGTCTTGTTGGAAAAATTTGCTGTTCGGATTCCTTGTCAATGTCCACAATCTCAGCAATCGCACGAATACTTAACCGAAGGTCAGATTGAGCCAGATTTTACTGATTTTTTCAATATTATCAACAGTTTTTGGAGGGTGACAAGGGCGTGAATCCTCTGGAACGTCTTTTCTTGGCCATCTTGAAAACGCTTAAACCACTCAAAAACACGTGCATGAAATAATCATTCATTGCCACACACTTCTTTCCATAAATTATAAGTTTCAGTAGCGGGTTTTACAAGTTTCGTGAAATTTCACTTCAATTCGTTGCTCACTTATCCTTTTTCCAGGGAAACAAATAAATAAAAAAAAATAATTAACTCTACGCGAACGAGGGCTATGGCTCTACAGATTTATTTACAGAAACGAAAGACACTGCATTCGAAAGAGACGGCTTAATGCTAATCAGCTGCCAATCGCTGGCGTTTAGCGAATGCGTACTTCTTCTGATTCAGTGTCAGTCTCGTTATATAATAGCCATACCTCGTATATTCGTGGAGCTTTAACTCAAAATCAATATTCTCTGTGAAGTTGTAGGAACAAAATATTTGTAAACTATTTCCTATTTTTCTAGTCTGACATATTCTTATTTGATTTAGCGCATGTCTAAGGCAATCTCCATCTTAAAATGCAGGTACATATAAACATAAATACCTCTCGGCATTTCTCATAACATCTTTTTAGTTTTATACAAAATGTCAAAAAGAGTTGCATCACGGAATGTTTTCTTTTTCGAATATGTACGGTGAATGGGCTGAATTTTGTTGTTCGAATACTAACAAGACGAAAGGAATTTTCGAGAAATAAAAATGGCTAAAAGTTTGACTCTAAGAAAGATGTAACTCAAATAAATTTAATTTTAAATAGGTAAGCATTTTTCGAGAAATTAAAATGGCCTTACTTTTAATTGGTAGATGGAATTTCTTATTAATTTATTTATATTTATAATTATATTTATTACTATTATTATGAATTTTCATTTATTCACAAAATAACTTAAGTAATTACAAATATTTACAATTTTATTTAAGGTAACGATACACCTTCGAAGAAAAGTTTTCGAATTAATATATATTTGGCCTACAAATGCATATTTTATGACCTTATGGGGTTTCAAATTTAGAAAAACACTATAGAAAATTTTTGTTAGTGCATATTTTTACTGTCAAAAGGGACTATTATACAAATAAAAGCAAAATTTAAGACTTTCCACAAAACATGGTAACTCAAAGGAAAATAAATTTAAGGATATTTTGTAAATATAATCTTATGTAGTATAATCTAATATAATCTTATATAGGGAACAGCCATTTATTTTGATGAAATTTCTTTAAAAGTCATTATAATTTTATTGAAAGATAAAAAAAACTTTCTACTAAGTATAAAATGTAAAGAATAGTCTATTCCAAGTATTTGTATTTGAAAAACTTATATATAAAATTTCTAGTTTATTTATTCATTACATTTTGAGGTATTGAGTTTCGCAGCAATGAAAAATGTCGTTTATTGAGCCTTTTTCAGAGAAATTCATGATCAAGTAATATAAAAACAGCTGTAACTCAGCTTTTAAATTAGATAAAAACAAAATTCAAACAGATTTGTTGAAGAAAAAAGATTGAATTTTAATAGGAGAGCAAAAATAAGAAAAACTATAATTTGATCAAAAATTGCGTTTTGAAAGTGTAATCTGTCACCTTATATCCTTATTAACATAATTTTTGACTTATGGCTAGCTTATGAAACCATAAATCAAGAGGTATAATGGCGTAGCGGTTGGGAGATGTGGGGATTATAACCCCCCTTTCCCTTCATATGGGTTGCTGTATGCTGAAATTTTAAGACAGCAAATTTCTTATAGTGAATTTTTTTAAGAAAAAAATGGATATAATAATTAATTAATGCACTACTCATCTTTTGATAGCAGGCATCGAAATCAAGATGTAGTTAAATGAGAAGTCTTAAAAGAATCGAAAAGTGATTTTAAGATTAATTGTTTAAGAAATTTCTGAGTAAATATATTCAATAAAATTCAAACCCAATATTTTAAAATAGTTTTTTTTTTTCAATATATTAATTACATTTTAAAAATTTTATTACAAAAAAGCTTGAAAATTTTCTTTAGATTTCATTAAATCGTTCAAAAAAAAGATTTTTAACTTTGTTCGGTTAATACACTCCTATACTTCCTTCGGTTAACACTTCGTGTTTTTTTTAAAAAAAAGTAAATAATTTTAAAAATAATTAAATAATTTTAAAAGACAATTTTTTAAATATAGTTTATTTTCAATGCCTTAGTTCTTAATCCAAAAAATCAAAATGTGCTTTAGATAAAAAAAATCAATAATATGTGTTTTTGAATGTTAATTCAATAATATATTTTTAACATATTTTAATTCTACATAATATGTGTGTATGTATAATACATATTATGTGTATTAATTATTTACCAACTAAATTTAAGTGTATCTTTTAAAAGTCACTCAAAATCGAAATCAGATACATATATTTTATCATCATTTTCCACAAAATATCTTAAAATATTTTATGACGACAAAATTTGTAATATCGAACACTTCTAATGATGACCTATTTTTTTCGTAGGGTAGTTTAAATTGAAAATAAAAAGATTTGGAGGCCAAAACATTTTTTTTAAAATAGATTGTTTACGAATATAAACTTTCGTTTATGGAATTATTTTTAACAACTTTTAGAAAATCAAGTGAAATGCAGTTAACGATATATAAATAATGATATAAGGTATTTTTTAAATTAAAATTTATTTTGAAACATGAAATTTATCACAAGTTCTGGAAAACAACTGAAAGGAAATCTTTCATTGTATGCAATGTTTTTGAGATACACTTCGTATTAAAATAGCTACTTTATTAAATTACGGTAAAAGTGTATTTAACTATTACATGAGTGTAAATACAGTTGAGTTGTAACCACAGTTTTGCGAATTAAATTATTCACAAGAGTTTAGGATAATAAATTAGTACATATGTATAAAAATACCATAAAACATATCTTAAATGTTTCTTTTAAGCTCGAATATACTATAAAATTGAGAGAATTTATTTTAATTTTTAGCTTTGTTTCACGATTTTCGTATTACTGTTTATATGAATAATTACCTATAATAAGTATTTTCTTATGTTGTGCTTTTTATTGATGATAAAAATAAACAAGTCACACATAAAAACGCATTATGTATTCATTCGCAAATACAGGACAAAATAAAAAGAATTCATTTTTATTTTCACAAGTGTATTTTTAGGTGAATTATTATTGCTTTTTTTACCAAATAATTATTGTTAGTTTTTACATGTATTAGTAATATTTTTGTCTGTTGTGTCTTATAGATCTCGAGGGAAATAGAAAAGCAAATCGAGAAACAGATTGAATTAAGGCATAATGATGACTCATCCAGAAATTTCGTGGATTTCATCCAATATCATGTAAATACATTTTTAATTATTTTTTATATCCAAAACGGTTACATTCTTGTAAGAAACGAATTTTTAACTATTGTGAGATGTGTGATTGTTTCATTAACATAAAACTGAGGGACATTGGCGACAGACCTTGTAATTATCTCGTGGACCTTGGCATCTATCTCATCGCTTGTGGTGTTTTAGTCTTGCCATTTTCCCTATCAAAATCTGTCATGTAGAAGGTTTGACATACGTTACACACGTTGGGGTTCAAAAGCCTCACGTTAGCATTTTTTTTTATTGATATGATTAATAACAATGATATCAGTTTTGTCCACGTTCGATGAGATTTACGAAAATTATTACGAAAAATATTGAGTAAATGAAAATTCCTCATAAGGCTCAATTTGACTAAATTAATATTCTACTGTATACATTGATTGATTAATTTCTCTCAACGTTATAATAAAATTTTAATTTAAGAACTTGTTTTCTTAGTAATTAGTGTTTTAAAATTTGAATTTTTTCCCGAATGTTTACCTACAACAAATAATTAAATTGTTCTACAATACATTATCAAATTTATAAAGCTTCCAGTTTCGAATTCGAATTCCAAGGATTGACACAG
>BMAW01104535.1:0-45934 GCA_019974015.1 Nephila pilipes | reverse complement strand
TTTTTTTGCTTTTGTTTGTGTGTGTGTGTGTGTGTGTGTGTGTGTGTAATTCATTTTAAAAAGAGTTTTTATGATCAATGAAATACTTTTGTTTCAACTTTTAATCAAGAAATTTACACAAAATAACTCTTATTTAGATGAAAGATTATTATCACTGTCAGACAGGATTTTTTTCCTTATTTCATGCATCTGAACTCAATATTCTATATAAGTCTTCAGGTTCGTATACTACATGATTAGTATTTTTAAAAAGTACTTATAGAAAATAACATTGTGGATTGCTTGAATTTATACTCTTCGAAAAGTTGTATGGTAGAACTTTAAGAATATGATTAAATACTTTAAGCTTTTGCTCATTTTAAAATAAATTTGAGATCGAAAGTATGCAGAATAAAACCGTAAGTTACCAATTATTTTCTTTTAATCAACTGTACACCAAAAAAGTAAAGTGGCAGTTCTTTTAAAGTGCTTAAAATACTTCATTAGGTTTGGAAAAAATTAGGATCAATAAAAAATCAAATTCAAATACTATCTTCTGTATTTTTTTCGTAAATCACTTCTTTCCGTTTATCTTATGTAAACATTTCAACTAATGAGCTAATAAATTTCACAATTATTTTTAAAAAAAGGTTAAACAGTTTCCCTCGCTATACAAATAAATTCGATTTCTTTATATAGATAAACCAAAGACTACGTTTGAATTGAAAAATAAATATACGCTTTAAAAAATCTGCAAAAAAGCTTAATTGCTAAGAAAAATTCTTAAAATAGTCCAAAACATTATTTGTACAAATAAAATTTCTCAGTTACGAAGTAGAATTAAAAAAAATCCATTTGAAATAGTAAATAAGTAAGACAGTATTTGTTTGAGTCTTTCTCCATAATTTAATGGATGGGAATAATTTAGAGCAATGTTTACCAGCATTTTATTCCTCCAGACATGCGAAAATAGGAAAAAAATATTTTGCGGAAAAATACCAGCTAAAAATAAAAAAAAAAACAATACACGAATTAATATTTTATTTATTAAGTCTATTGTTATATAAATATTATTTTTAGTTAGACTGTCATTTGTTGCTGAATATTTTTTACTTGATATACATGGCTACAGGGAGTGTTTCTGTAAGTTTGTTTTGCATAACATCAATTTCCTTTTTTACTTTTCGTTTTTTCCAACCTGAAATAGCTACAAATTTATTTTTCTTTTGTTCTTTTAAACTTATAGCTGTAATACTTGGGCATACTATCGGAGTCAACAGTAACTTTTAGTGGAATAGTATCTATAACTAACTATACTAAAAAATGCGAATATAATTTGCTGTTTGACATTTGTTTTTGAGATTTTGCTAACAAAAAACTGACAAAGCACAAAACCACAAAAATGAATGAAAAGTAAGAGAGCAATAAAATAAGATTTCTTACATTGTGGCGACGGCAGAGCTCTAATTGTACTGACAAAAAAAGAAGATGACTCGGAACTTCAGATTCATTCGTTTTTCGGGACCTATGCACTTTGCTTTTATAGTTAGTTTTCCCTCGCGGTGCCCAACTTAATCGAATATGGTAGCAACTCAGTTGTTTGATTCATTGAAATAATTTCTGAATGGAAAACATGTATAATGTGTAATTATTTCTGATTAGGATGTAATTTAATAAGTTCCCTCTTGATATAATATGCAATATTTATGTATTTAGTTTTATATTTGTGCAAAGTAGCTGTGAAGTTTAAGTAACTTTGGAAAGGACATTAAAACAAAAACAAAAACTTTTTTTAGACCGACAACAAATTTCCGCTGGCCAGTAGGTGGAAATACTGATCTAGAGAATGGATGCAGATCTTTATTTTTTGTTAAAGAGCTAAATTAAATAGAAGAAATGGAAATTCTCACATAGATATTAAAACTGTAAAGTAATAATCAGATTTTAAAAATTCAGCATTTAAAAAGAAAATTCAATTTTTTTCTGATAGGCTGAGATGCTCCATCTTTTGAAAAATGTCAATATTGAGTAGTATTTCACATTTTTTCCTATTGAAATAAATAAACCCACATTTTTTTAATATTAACGTAGTTGGATTAGTATATAATTTAGAGAAAATTTGGAAAGGGAGTATGGAAAATGTTTACTTTACTAGAAAATCTTATTTTTGAAAGAATTATTTGATTCTGATTGTTATTTATCGAAATTTTAAATGTTCATAATTTAGCATTTTACCATTTTCATGCAAGTTGAGAAACGTGAAATTAAACTCATTAAATTTAAGATTTGAAGGATAAAGATATACTCTGATATTTAGCCCTTTAAATATAATTAATTTTTTTCTTATCGTCCTAGTAATTTTAATCGTTTTAAGAATATCTTTACTTGGTTGCACAAGAATTCAGCTATAAAATTTATTTCTTCTCATTAAAATGAAATATTCAGTAACAGTTAATAATAATTTTAAGCCATGCAAACTTTTCATGCCAACAAATGTAGGCCAATATTACTGAAAATATAAAATTTCAAAAATTAAAATAAAATATATCCCTCCATTTGTGAGTCATTCTAAATTATAAAAGACACAGCTTTCAACAGTTTGATACAATATATTTTAATTAAAATTAACAAAAAAAAACTCAGTTACATGATTTAGGAATAACATTGATATATTTCTGAAAATAAGAGAGAGCATGTCATTGCACGTAATATAGTTTCATATCTTTTTTTCATTTGTAAAAAATATATTAACCTCTTTTCTCAGTCAGTAACATTTTTAATTAACATCGAAAAATAATATTTAAAAATTTCTTTTTGTTCAAACCAATTTGTTTTTAACTGTTAACAAATAATAACGCAATAGTTCTAATAATTTGCAACAATCAAATTTTAAAATTAATTTAACATATTTTTTTGGCTCATTTATATAGTTTTGACTCATTATGTATTAATATGATTTCCATTTCGGTATAATACGATAAAAAGATCTTTGTATAGTTTTTCTTACCTTTTTCATCACAAGTCAAAAAGTATGTAATAAATATTTTTTTTAAATGTCCCCATCTACTCCTCCTTTTGAGTTACTAGTATGATACTCATCCTGTGGAATTTCAATTTAGCCTCTGAAATCTAAGTTATTGTAATTATTTTAATTTAAAAAGGAATCTGAAAAAGTACAGTCTCTCTCTCTTTTAATACAAAAATGTGATAAGATTATTTTTACTAGCCCGAACAGGACAATCCTTTTCTGCTTTAAATGTTATGCCTTTTTTAAAATTACTATTTAATTAATTAAAAACCTATCGAGGCCAATTTCAATTTTAACTGCTGTTTATCTTATAGCAGCTGAGAATGAGACCATATTCATACGGCTGGAGATACTGCCGTTTGATAAACAGTACAAAAAGTCATATGAGCATGAGAGAGAAAATTTTCTCTTCCTTAGAATTTTATAGTACGGATTTTCATAATAGATCAAGTGTGAAGAGTGGAGGGATTCCCAGAGATTTGAGCTGCTGACAGAGTGTCTTGTAGGGATCATTCCTACAGTTCTGAAGCCGTGAGAACTGAATTATCAGAACATTCTTAAGAAAGCGTGATTGCATAAATTAAATTAAAAAGGAATGGTATTAGGGAATGAGAATGAATGCTTTACTTTTAAATAACAGAATGGGATAAATTAGGAAATTAAACTATTATTATGAGAAACTAATATAAATTGAAGATAAATCATTACAAATTTCCCCCCTCTGCAAAACGCAGATGTGCGTTGGGCCCTAACACACAACCGTACCTTTTCAGAGCGTCTAATAAAAATATTAAAATTTAGATTAAGAATTATATCCAAAATTTCTACTTAAAAAATTATCCCTAAGAATCCCTTCACTTTTACAAACACAAACAATTCCAATGAAGAAATAAAAAAAAATTAAAAATACTTATGAATAGGTTATGTAAACATCGATTAATAAAAATGTTGGCACACAAAAATATCACTTCAAATAATCATATATAAGGTAAACAGTAATATATTGCAATGAATTATATGGAATATGCACAAAGTAAAATGTTACAAATTTCATAAATTCAGTTAATATAACTATTTTAAGTTGAGGTTTAAGTCCACAAAATAAAAGTCTAATCCTAAATAGGAATGTATACCAGTGTTTATGCAGTCTGTCAAATATTCAAATAGATAAGATACTTAAAATTAAGAAAAGAATTGTAATTTATTTAATACAAGATTATCAGTATACCAGCATTCATGTGGTTTAACACGAAATAAAAACATAGAAATTTCATGAACACATAAAATAGAAAAAAATATTTTTGTAAATACACTCTATAGGGAAGCAAAGTATGAGACTGCTTGTATTGTTTGTGTCTATATTTGATCCACAGAAAATGTAATTTGTGGTATGTGGTCCACAATAAAAATTATAGTGATATAGGAACAACAGGATACTTTTTTGGACAAAGCCAGAATTAAGAAGGTCGCTTTCCTTTTTACTCATGGTCAATATCAATTGGATATAAATCATGAGCAAAAGGAAATTAATGTGGAACTGGTCCCTAAGCTCGTAAACACTATTTGGTTAATATAATTTCGTAGAAATTTGAAATTCACTTAAGTGTCTTGCACTTTTTCAGTTGCCTTAGGTCGGGACTAGCCAGATTTGGGACAAGTTGTGTACTTAACTCTAGCACTCGGAGTAGAAAGTAATGCTTCTGTACGACTACTGAATTTTTCTATCTTGTTGTTATAGCAATCACAACACTTCCAAAACACTCCTAAAAGTAAAAACAGTATGTGAACAGAAGGAGGTAAAATAAAAAATAAAAGGGCAGATTTTATATATAAATATATTAAGATTATTTAATTATTACTGTTATTTATTTATTTAACTCATTCATTATTATTGAAAGATCAAGGACTTCTTCTTGATTAGAGTCAAGCAAAACCAGATCATCCGCAAGGGGCCAGGACAAAATGCGTGTCTGAGCCTTCTTGGAGAGGCACTAAAATGTAATTTATGGCCAAGTTAAACTGAATGCCACTGAAAGGGCAAGCCTGATTGACACCACACAATATTGGAACAGGCTCTGTTAACCCATCTTTAGATATGAATTGAGCCGAGGAAGCAGAAAAAATGTTTTTAATAATTTGAATAAAATCATGATTAACCTCCTGATTTGCCAGTGAAGAGAAAAATACTTCATGAAGGATTGAGCCAAAAGCTTTCGAAATGTGTAACCACTCAAGGAAGACATCTGAGTGTGAACGCCTTACAGTTTCGAGATGTTGACCGATTATGAAGTTATGTTCGATCACTCCGTCAAATGGAGTGAAAGCGCAAAGACGTTATGCATTTCACTCCAGTCCTACAACCTGCGGGTAAGACATTTCGAGAAAAGTTTATAAACTGTATTAGATAGAGAGATGAGACGCCAATTTTCGAGGAGAGAAAGGTCACCTTTTTACGGAACAGAAAGTTTATTTACAATTTCCTATAGACCTGAAAAAACTGGTGATAATTTTCTACGATTTAGATAGTTAAATTCCTCATACAGAACAATTTCTCCCGGTTGAAATACAGAATATATGAAACGAGCATCACATTTAATTTTGTTTTTATAATGATAATCTATTGTACTGTTTTTAGTCAATTCTCTTTCTTCTTCTGTTGGAGGGTAAACTCGATTTTGTATTAATGAAGGATTACATGATAAAGTGCCATATAACAAATATGCAGGAGGAAATTTTGAAACACAATGTAATGTTAAATTATATTCATTTATTACTCTTTCCAAAAGTTTAGTCCATGGAATTTTCATAGGGCAGGAATTAACTTTATACTTTAATTTAGGTACAGTAAATTGATTCCCACGTTCACATTTTCCGTTGATTTGGGGGGGGAGGGAGTAAAGAAGTTAGTAACTGTTTGACGTAATTTCTAAGGAATGTTTGAATCTAGATGAGGTAAAAGCACTATTTCAATCAGTTAGTCATTCAGATGTTATTTGAATTTGAAAAGTTTGTTTCATAATATTAACATAAGTTTCAGAAGTTTCATTTTTTGATGAAAATGCCCAATCATATCTAGTTGTATGATGAATCACAACATGAAGAGATTCTTTTGTAGAATTATAATAATTAAATCATCCATCAGTATCAACAGAAAGATATTCAAATGGTTGATCCGCGGGGGAATCAATCTGTAAAGGACCAAATCTCTTTTGCCTTTTCTATTTATTTATTTGACAAACATAGCAATATTTGACGAAAGCTGAAATATCTTGATTAATATGAGACCAATAATATTGGGTATTAATGAAGTTAATAATTTTTTGAGTACTTGTATGTCCAAATTGTTCATGAGAATTTGTACATACAGGTACTCAACTCCTACAGGGTAAAAGTAGCAATACCTGTTGAAAATTAGGGGGATGATTAGATCTATTGTTAAAATGTAACGATAATTATTGAAATTGCTTGTAAGCGGCCTCAAGTAATTTTGAAAATTATGCCTGATATAGTTTAGTGTACGATGTATAAATGGTATTGGTATCTTTGTCATAAAAGATGCGGGTGGTCTATTGTGATGATTAGGTCTACTTTTAATTATGAGTTCATGGTTTCTGACCCTACTCGACTAAGGAGTTGATTTCTGTATTTTGAAAAGTTTAGTCACCACTGCGGTCCAATCGGATGGGGAATCAGATGGGTTGATTGTTACTAATTTTTTTAAATGGGTAAGCAGTTCCTCTTCTAAACCTTCTAAAATTAATTGAGGTGAAAGCCCAAATTTTCTCCCACAATTTAATTTCTTATGAAAATATTCTGATAGTGTCTCATTCGGATTATGCTTATGTTGGGAAAAATCACTAAAGCTAATTACATTGGAGACAAGAAAATTTCAGTTAAAACACAACAAAGATCATTAAAATTAGATATATTCAAGCAATAATTAATACATTTAGTTAATGCTCAGCCCTCCAAAAAGTTTGAAATATTTTTAAGCAACCATGCCTCACTTCTATTATTATAATAACAAAGCTAACTAAAATGGTTTAACCACAATTCCATTTTCATCCCATTATCTGGATCGAAAAGAATAATAGGAAGTTAATTTTTCATTTTATCGTTCTGTTCAATAGTATCATTTTCGGTTTCCGAATCTCCAGGGATATTTTCACCATCCATATTTCTTTAAATATTCTTTACTGCCTTTTTTTACCTTAATAATATTATTTAATACTTAAATGACATTGTAAATACATCGATTTTAGAACTATGCGTAAGAAATGATATAGAATTTTTTCAAAACACGCAAACCATTTAATTAATTTTTAAAATATGTAAACTTTTTAATTTCATAAAAACTAAGTTTCAAAATAAAATCAATATCAATTTTAATTATATTGCTGTTTCCTGACTTGTTGGGTTCATATTTCATTTTTTCATCTTTTCATTGTTAATTTCTTTCTGGACTTATCTTTAAAATATTTTAATTATTCTTCATAAATTTTCTAGTATATATATATACACCATTCACATTCTGTAATATTTTTAAATTTTCAGATTCACTGAATTGAATTTTAAGTTAGAAGGTAGAATAATAGACACCATTTATACATTTGTTGTATTTTCAGTGTTCTTTTATACGTTCATAAAACTTCTTGAATTAATTTTTATTAAAATACAAATATAAGAAATATATTCTGATCTTAATTTTATTTCAAGTGTGGAATATCCAAGGACCAAATTTTGTTACTCATTTTTGCAGAAGATAGTTTCACAGTTAGATGAGTGGTGCTTGCCTAGATCGTAGTCTTCTTTCATTATTATAATTTCGATGCTGAATTTTTGCACACAGCATCAGTTTCTTCTTTTTTTAAAGAAATTAAAGAAGAAACTGATGATCTGTAGTATTTGTACATTTTTTAAAGTAAGAAATGTACAAATATTACAGAGTTAATTGAAAAAACCAGTAAACTTTTAAAATAACCAAAGCAGCTTAACTAAAATTAATATTCTTAATAAGATAAAACATACATTAACTTTTAATTAAAATTCATAGCCTAGTTAAATACAAATCTATCCATCCATCCATCCATATATAATATATATATATATATATATATATATATGCTTGAAGACAGTGATCTGAAAAATAACATTCAACTCTTCTAGGATATCTACAACATCCCTTTAGTAAAACAAAATGGGTTCTTTTAAGCACCAAATGACCACCAACTTCACTTGAAAGACCCCGGAATCTTGAAAAGAGTCATAAGTTAAACCACCCAAGAAATTCTCCAACTACATCTTTTCCACAATTCTGCTTCTCCTTTCCTCGCTCCTCTTCCGTTTCGGTCTCGATAAGCTATGGGAAATAATTTAGAAAGAAACGAACTCTCCTGTGACAAAATTCTCTTATCTTACTTATAGAATTCTGTTTGCAATATGTACTTTACGACTTTTGAATTTGTTGAAACGAGAAATATCTAAAATAAAAATAAGTACGTGAAGCTGAAAAATAATTCTTTTCGATCCTTCATCATTCTCATGCACTGAAAACTAAATTGTGCAAAACTATAATGAAATAGAACGAAGTAAAATATAATTTGAAATTTCATGATGAATTACATACAACCACGAAACAGTAAGCGTTGTCACCAATGTATCATAAATTATTTTTTGTGGAATTAAATACATTCATTTTCCGCTCTCATAGTAGTAAAACATTTCTTGTTAATGAAATTTATTTATTAAATAATCTAATTTTCTTATTTTTGATCGTGAGTTTTTCAGAACATTATTTTTTAGTAAATCATAATTAAATTAACCATGAAAATAAAAAAAAAAAACTTAATTTCACTTATGAAATGAAAATACCCCTTTTTTTATTTTATTTTAATTTTTACTATTATATTTATATTTATTCAAATCATTATTGAAATTTTTCTAAGATTCTGTGATTTTCTTACTGTTAAAACGTGATCGAATTTAACACCATTTATTGGAAGTATGCGTTTAATAAATCACACCATGCATGGAGTAAGTAATAGCAGTTACTGAAAGTTTCGAATATTTTTATAGTGATGAGTTAATTGATTGATTGTTTGCTAACATAATACTCAGAAGCTATACGACAATTATTAGCTAATGACTTCGCAACTGTATGCCGATGTCTAGTGAAGAAGGCAACATCTGTTCTAATTTAATGTGCATCAGATCCTCTACAGGTATGTAGTGGAATCAGGATTGAGAAGGCTCGATAGTAATAAACTCCAACCACAAGCTTGTACCATGACTTTTGTGCTCGTATATAGAAACGAATACGATAGATGAATTTACTTTTGTTTTCTCATATAACATTTGTCTTATACGTTTCTTTTTTATTCATTACTTTTGATTTCATTTGGAGACAGCATACAGACAGCACTATGAAATATTCATTTCATTATTTACATCAGCTAATGCTTATTCTGCAGAATTTCCTAGTTGATGAATGTAATTCACCTTTAATTTTACTTAAGCACTGATGTTTACTTTCTTACAAGATAATACTTAAAGATTTACAGCCTATTTTTAAATTTACACAATTTCTTAATTCATTTATATTTGTGTTATCTTGATAAAACATTCCATACAATTTTTCTATTTTAATAAAACGATTTAATTAAATTGTAACCTCAGACATTCCATGGAGGTTTATTTTTCTCTATATATCGTTCTTATAGGAAAACATTATACAATGAAAATTTTAAAATGAATTGCTAAATAAAAATAAAATTACTTGATGTATTGCTTTAAATTAACTTTTAGTTCTCTTTGATTGTCAAAAGTTGAATGTAAAGCAGTCTTACAGTTATAGGTAGATTAATGGTTGGAAGTTCTTATCTGTGTCAAATCCATTAGAACACTATTATTATACTATAGCATTTCATATTTTGTAAAAAAAATTATATATGGGGAATAAAATATTCCACGAAAGGCATGACATAGTTTATGTGCTTGCACTTGGGGTAGAACCTATTCACCCTTTGGGGAAAATACAACCTAACTTATTATTTGACGACTTCCTTCTTGATTTCAAAATAAAAATGATACGTATTAGTTTATATAACTTTGGCATAACAGTAACTTAATAAACGATTTAATTTAATAAATTTTAAAAACGACTTACCAAAAATATGTATGTTTTTAATACATTTTTGACAATGCACAAATATTCCATAATGTTTCAACATCGTTTCTCTCTATAACTGGTGGCTGCGGTAGTCAAGTGGTTAACGCATCGGACTCGCGGTTGGTGGTTTTCGTTCCTTTGAGAGTTTGGGTCTTGATACCACTAAAGACCCGTCGTGTAGCCGGGGCTTTTTGCATTTAAATATGTTGGGACCCAAAGTCCTCCCGTTGACATGATGTAAAAATTAGGAGAGGGGGGTGTCAGCTCAGGTGTCGTCAGCTTTGACCGAGGCTCAAAATTACGAGGTCCGTTGCCAATAGCCCTCGTGTTGCTTCTAGTGTGACGTTAATAAAACCAAACCTCTCTATAGATGATTCAAAACTTATTTCCTGAATTTTTCTAGAATAAAAATTCCGGCTTAAATGTGTACCATACATTAAAAGTACTTCTAGTTATAGATGCTCAAAATTCTAAGATTTATTTTATTTATTGAGTAAACGTGATTATCTTAAGAGAACAAAATGAAACAATTTACATCGATACAGGAAGTCAATTGCAAGAAATCCACTATTGGAGGGAGAAATTACTGAGCAACTCACGAAAAAAAATGAGCAAAAAAAATCCATAAATTCAGTTAAAAAGTTTGAGAATATAAATACACTGTGGTTTATGTATTTATGACTTCTTGATGTAGTGAAAAAATTAATGAAAAATATTGATAGAAGATAGCTTTGTTTCTAGAAAAAGTATTTCAGAAGTATTAAATTATTTGTGAAATTTTTTTTCTCATAAAAGTAGTCTTCGGATATTAGAAAAAGCTTGTTAGGTGTTTGATACACTCTATAATCTTTAAGAAGTAATCTTGTAAGTTCTTGATGTTTTATTACAATTTTTATTGCATTAATTTCACCTTTCAATTTAATTATTTAGTTTATCTTTTCGTATAATTTATTTCAAATTGTACGTGAATTTAAGTGTAATGGTAATAATAAAACATACGGAAATACACATGCTAGAAATTTTACACTACTAATTTTATTAACATAATAGGATTTTTGTCAATACTCTAGATGTAAATATATACTTTAATGCTAAGTTTTCAAACAAAAAAAATTTTCAACCATTAAGAAAAAATTTTTTTTTATTTTTTTTTTATTATCAATAGATTATTTAAAGATATCGCTGAACCTATTTGAATGTTCTTAAAATGACTGAAAACCTTCTTGAATATCTGAATGAAATCTGTGTCTCAGAAAATATCTATCGGAAATATCACAGTTTTATATAACACTTGCACTTTGAAAAGAAGAGTTATAATAAAATATTTTCGATACGGTTTCTTACCCTTGAGACACTAATAACTCCTGAAATTTCTTTAAACACATAAAACACAGAATTCAATTTTTATCGAGAAAACTTTATTACGTTGTAAAGATTACTCATAGTTACAAATTTCAGCAATAAAAGGAAAAGCACTAAAACAAGTTCCTTTTGTATTGTATTTAATTTAGGTAGATCTATATTTTTAAATAAACAGAACTAAAATCGTATTTGTCTTGATAATAAAATTGAAAATGTTTTTTTTTTTCTGATTATGAAATGTTTTATCGCATTAATTTTGAGAGACTGAAAGCAAATTTTAGGAAAAAAATTTAAAAAATATTATTAACAACTCAAGAACATTCTATTTTATTTAAAGCTTTTGAAATTTTACAACAAACATACTTTCGAGTAAAAAAATATAATTTAAAAATTATTTTACTTTTTATCGAATAAAACAAATTATTCGTTATGCAACCATAAGAAACTTCTTTTAATGATTGTAAGTGTTTCATGAAATATAAATTACGACAAATAAATTTAAGTTTCTCCTGTCCCCAAATTATGAAAATTCCGTCAAGTAATAATTTGTATATCTGAATGCATTTAAACGACTTTTCCTGATACTATAGCAGTGCAATCTGGTTCTTAGTCTTTTCTAAATAATCTCAGGAGATTCTTTTATGATATCGTACAGGAAAATGACTTAGATTTTTTATGAAAACTATTCATGGTTAAAATTCGTATACATTAATCATATAAATACAATTAGTACATTTATAGAATTATCTTACCCATACAAAAATTCACGGTCAGATCGGAAACGTCGTGAATCAGAAATATTCCTTTTAAGAAGTGCTTCATTTAGAAATATTGTAAATGAGGAATTTGCAGTTGTAATTAAGGCATGAGCATATGACTTAGTACGTGGTGACTTAAATAATTTAAGGAAAAGAAATAAGTTCCACAACTGAAATTGTTGCTGGCATTTATATACATATATTCCTGGCATTTATACACATATATTCCTGGCATATATATGTTTAATATGTTCCTGGCATTTATTTATAACCCTCAAATGAAAACTCAGGAGAAGAATCTTAAGATACACAGACCTAAAGTAGGAAACGTGGAGGGGGAGGAGAGTTTCTTTCAATTCTCGTTATGCGAATAAATTGATCAACATAATAACAATCTATATAATATGTCATATATTGATTTTAATTATGATGGTATCAAAAACTGAAAGATACCACACATTTCCAAATTAATTTAAACTGTAACAACGCAAGTAAAATAATGAAACAGGAAGATAATTTTAAAAATTACTTGGGAAACGCCTAATTACGAAATTTAACAATTCTCTGAAAGTTTAACAGTATCAACAAAACTGACTGACAGCATTCAAGAACTGCTTGTTTTTACCACTGTGAATGAAAAAATCATAAATATCTTAAATATAAATTTCTGAATATCGAATTTTTTTCTCTTTTTTTTTAAAGTGTACTAAAGAAACAGTTTATCAATTGTAAGTGTTAAACTGTGAAAACACATAAAAATAAAAAGAGCCGAAATTCCTTGTGACTTTTTTTAAATAATAAAGCGACAATTATTGCAATACATCACGTGACATTTTTTTAAAAATTTTTAATCATATTGATTTGTTAATTATGAAAGACACAAACACATTTCTGTACATTCTAAAATTTGTTGGAGGCAGCACGCAACATACGTTAAATTTACTTGAATGATCCAATATACTGTGATTTTCAAATCATTAATATTTCAGAACATTTCAGAAAAGTAAGTTGGATACATATCATCTAACTTCTATATAAAATGGAAAATTGTGCAGAGGATATCTCATTTTCTCTTTCTCGTAGTTGTACTCAAACGTTGGTAGTGCCCGTCTTTGGAGCCTCTGTCTCTGAAGTCTTTCAACAAGACAACTTATCCATCTTTGAATTCTTTTCAACAAGACAATGCACAATGTCATAAATTGCTATTGGTTTCCTGATCTTTCTTAATACAGAAGGTGTTCGATTATTATCCAGTCTAGCATGTTTTCTAAATTTGACATCTGTAAGGAACCTCTGGTCATGTTTTGCAGAGAAAATGGCGAGTCACAACGTGCTAGCCCTTATGATTGATTATTTCTCGCCTGGAGTTATCGCCTGGAAATCGCATGAAATGATGTATCCGTCATTCAAGCTCATTTAGACTTCGATTCCAATAGGATTAGAGTTGATAACACTGTCAGAAGCGGCTTCTCTGGGTATTGAATTCCTCACTATGAGCTCTTCAATGCACCTGTAAATTTAATCATGTCACCATTATATTGTATATGTGCAGCAAATAATATTCTACTACTTTTTCTCTTCCTGGTGTGACATTTACATTGACCAGTAGTGTATATATAAATATATAAATGCCTTAGATATTTTTGCGTACAATTATTTCCTTCAATATGTCTTTAATAATAGTATTATATTTTGTAGTTACTGTAGAACTCTACATTATTTAACTTTAGTTCATTTATGTAATTAATCTGGAGATATTACATATTTAGAAGCTTTAAAGTGCATTTTAAGAGTTTTATTTTGTTATAAATTATAGACCATACCGCAAGAGTTCTTAACTCTTTTGGTATTTTTCATGAAGTTTTGAAAGAATTTAAATTATAATGTAGAACTTTTCTATTTTTCGATTCTAATATTAAAATAAATTTTCTATTTTTAAACAAAGTTAATGAATCACAGAAAAATTATAAATGTATTATAGATTGTGAGCTGAGCATGCTTGCAAATGATTAAATATATTTCTAATTTAAATACATGTTCATCCATAATAAGTGAGGAATAAGAAATGAATTAAAAAATGAAAATTTTTAAAAAAATTTATAATTCTGAAGATAACTTTTAACTTATATTCAACTTTAAATTTGCCTTGATTAATTCTTTCTCTTCATTAACCTTGGGGACTTTTAATTAAGATTGATTGCTTTTTCTAAACAACCTTTGCCCAACCAAAAATTGGACGTGAATATTCAAATTACAAGCAAGTAGAAATAAAGTGAAACGAGAGAGATAGGAATTATATAAATTAAACTTGAGACACACGAATGAGGTCGAGTGGTTCTAATATTTGGCAATTGTTCCAGAATCGAAGTCGGAGCTGAGAATTGTTATAAGTTAACGGCTGCTTAGTGAAAGTTAGAAGTCAAGACAGCCTCAACTTGACATAAGTGGTAAGGGTCTGTTAGTTTATTATTGATAGATCAAGTTAATGTATTTAGGGCGTTATATGGGGAGACCCTGTTGTAATTGTCATTATACTAGCAATTTGTCAATAAACTTAGTGTCCAAACCTGTGTGACGTCTTATTGAACGCTTTATTGACTTTTAGCGTTAGTACTTTGATTTTAGCTATGGCACAAGAGGCGAATATGAATGGTCTGATCTCACAAGGTAGCAATTTCAGATTATTCATAAAAAATACGCTTATACATTGCCTAAAAAGTAATTTTTATAATGTAGCTCACACAAAATTTTTAAATCAGAATTTTTTTCATCAAATACTGTTTTGATATTTAAAAAGTACAAGTATAATTTTTCTATTTTATTTTTATAAAAAAATTAGTACCTTAATCTACTATTCAACATAATCACCTTAACTGTTAAGAATCCGTACAACCAACTTTTGGATTCCATCCTCATAGAAATTAGCCACCTGGTGAGTATCATCATGGCCGTATTGACATCATCATAGTTATGGCACCGATCGCTTCAATGCTTTTCCAAGTGAAGGAACAAATGGTAGTCATTAAGTCCTAGACAGAGATGTACTGAGTGGAATCATGTTTTCCGCAGACATGAGCGATGAGATCTCGGGTTCGATAAGCTACGTGTGCCTGGAAATCCGCCTGGAAATTAAAGCTGTGGTGCAAACCTCCCACATGTAACCGTTCTAATCAACAGTCATATTATGATTCTTTTTCATTTTAATTTGTAAAATTTAATTGATGTCATCTCCTGGCACCACAAATATACGAGTCTCACAATTGTGAGGAAAGGGGATCTGGAACATTAAAACCAATATTGCTTTCATAATCCTTTTCTCTCGTTGCAAGATCTTTCCCTGCGACGCCATTTCATGGCGCTCTTTTCAAAACTTAATCTTATTTCATGGTCTTTCAAGCACAAATGCTTATTTTTGATAAAGCCTTTTTGTTTGAATTAACTCAATCTTGGGTTTTTTCATCTTTCGGCAATTCCCAAATCGTGAAAACCATAGCGTTAAAAAACAGACCAACAATCTGCCTCAAATGCGAACAAGAAATTCAAATGGTGGTGATATCACGACAGGCGTTGGAAGAGAGGTGAATGGTTGCAATTGGGTTTCTGAATTCATTCATCGCTATTTGGTGATTTTTTTACGGAACCCTTTAACGGAAAATTACCTTTATTTAATTATATGTATGCTTATTAAAATTACATTACTAATACATTTTTGATCACTTACACTTTTCATATTTTTCCTTTGAAACTCTTCTTATTTATTTCTCTTATTCTTGGCAACGATATCTGATGAACTTAGCGGCGATAATGAAATTGAACCAAGGAGAATATAAGAATTCAAATGGTTTAGTATCTTTCAAATTTATCCTTAAATAAGAAACAACCTTCTTTAACAATTTCTTATATTTTTTTATAATCAATATTGGCTTTATGGTTTTCTTCAACTAATGATTGAAATAAGCAATTGTAACCTTACTACTTTTCCATTTTGCCGACGCAAATCTCACCAAACAGACTTTATTGGCCACACAACTCGTACTATACACATATTCCGTTTGGAATCGGTTGCATCATTTTTGGAGACTTATTCGATTGCGCCTGCGGAATGGAAAAGTACCCATTTATTTTAAGCAAATTTATAAGTAACTTCCCGCTATTATATTTAAATTGCTCAGTTTAGTGTTAGAGTTTTTAATATTATAAAATAAAATTTAGTATTAAGAAATAAATGCACATCTCAGACTTATTGTTGTGTAATATTGTTTAATTTATCTATTATTCCTTAATATTAGAAACAAGAGTTGATATTTTACACATACTTATTTGGAGATAAGAAAAGAATGTCGCAAAATTATATTTCCGATACACTTCTTACATATGACATTTTACCACAAACAGAACAATATAGACAGTTTAAATATCTTCTAAAAAGACATCAAGACATTCCCAAATACCTTATAAAATGTTCTAGATTTATTAAATATATCTTCTAAAAAGACATCAAGACATTCCCAAATACCTTACAAAATGTTCTAGATTTATTAAATATATCCTCTAAAATTTCTCTTATAAACCTTTCAGAGAAAACCTCAATATACACAGTTATTGCATCTGAAAATACTTCTAGTGAACACAAATGGTAACTTTTATAATATATATTGAAACAAACAAATTACATCTTAGATGGAACAGAAAGACACGCCTTAGTGTAACTCTATCAGGAAAAGGACTTAGCTGATTAAAACTTATTTTTGTTAGGTACGAATCTTTGTCGGAGGATTTCAGTTTGCCCAAGGACCTATCTGTTTCTTTATTATGGAGGTATTGGCGTAGCCTGTAAATCAGAATTTTCCTTGACTTCTACAGGGGAACCAACAATTTTCTCCACTGGAACAGACCATTTAACTCGCAACGAAGTGTTAGTATTAATAGGAGAGCTTACCATTTTAGGTCCTGGTGGAGTCATCAGATGCTTCAAATTAAATATATTGGCTCACTTACTTTCGTCTTCTTGGCGTATCTTTCATCGGCCATTTCCTCCCAGTCTTTGGTACCGTTGTCTCCGTTGTTCTCCCACTTCATTTCCTCCACATGGACCTCGGTACACTCCCATGCCATTAAAGGATACCAGAAATGAAACACTTGTCTGTGATAATACAATTTAGCTCAATCTCTTAGCGTGATTTCAAAAGCCGCCAAAATTTGAAAAACCACAAAGGTTACCACGTCTAAAGCCATCATAAAAGAGAGAAAATAGGGTAGCCACCTTTAGCGAAATATGAGCTTTAATATTCTGTTGTCAAGTGTGTTGGGCTAAACTGCGTTCCAGCCCATTTGACAAAAATTAAAATTGCATCCATTGTCTAAAGTCAAATAGTGAAGCAAATCAATGAAATATAAATCGAAGCGCTTAAGAAAGCTACAAAATTAGATTACAATGAAAGGAAAGGAGAAATAAAACTTTATGTTTTTGATCTATAAAGAAACAAGTACTTCAGATTTATTGGTGATTTTTCGGAGAATCACTTGGCACGGGTTCACTTCGTAAAATCTTAAGCCTAACTGGCGATTCTTGCTTCAATGATCGCGTTCCATGACCTTTAACCAATCATATTGATATAATGCAATTGAAAATTAAAGTTTTTAAATAAAGAGAGTTACTTATTTCAAACAAATCACCTTCTAATTTTTATCTGGGTCTTAAACTAATTGTATTCTCAATACTTTTAAGAAATAATCAACACATTAATATCTTGTTGGATTATTAAAATTAAATAATCCTTAACAATTTTGTTTTTAGCAAAGTTATAAGTAAAAATTTTGCTTTCGGATTTAGTATAGCATTGCGAAACTTTTGTATTATTTTATTCTGAGTAGGTAAATTTTACAGCATCCTTGCAGTTGTTTATTTAAATAGTTATATCAATTAAATGGTTATATGGACTAAAAGATGCGTTTTCATTTAAGTGACTTAAAATAAAATCAGTAATATGCAGTTGCAAAATTGCATGTTTTGGTCACATTTTGTATCTGACGAGAGTAGAAATTTTTTCCTGTTTGAGATTGTTGCTCAATGTGGATACTGAAGCATACGAATTAGTCAATTTTAGACTTCTCCTCTCTCCCTGGTTTTGAAGTGAGTAGGGAAAGGGTGTCAGTACAGATAACGAATTTTGCAGGATATATGATTCCTTGATGACTAGGCATGTCACTTAAGTTTATTTGTTTAAATAGTAGGATCTAGAAACAGTTCCAAAAGTAAACAGGGTAATAGGCTGAATCTATGGGATAATATTCTTTTGTTGTTACACATTCTCATCAATTAACCAATCAATCAATAAATATATGATGAGGTAAATGAAACTGTCCACATTGTATTATATGATAATTTTATTATTATTAATATACTGTTGATAACTACAAGTTGTGGATATTAAATAACGAGATTAACGCTGCTACAGAAGTACGTATGAGCCAAAATACCAGAAACCGAAAGCAGTTTAGTGTGATGGCATTTCTTTCGAATTAAATGCCTCTCACATCGATAAACATATCCGTATAACTGCAACCTTCTTTCGCATCAGAGATATTTATTTTGTTTCTCTGAAAAAATGACAAGTGTAACAACAGAGCAAATAAATGTTGTGAAATTTCGCATGAAACTTGAAAAAAGCGCTACTTAAATTTGCATTTTATTGAAAGAAAATGTATGGAAATGATTGTTAATCGTGTGTACATATTTTGAGTCGTTTAAATGCTTTCAAGACAACCGAAAAGAAGTTGAGGATGATTCATACCCCGGTCACCCTTCCACGTCAAATACGGATGACAATATCGAAAAATTCGGTAATATGGTTCGATCTGACCCTATCGTAAGTATTCGTACGATTGCCGATATTGTAGAAATTGCCAAGTAATCCGTGCGGCAAATTTTATATAATGTTTTTAACATGCAAAAAGTTTGTGACAAAAAGGTACCTAAAATGATGACGTTTGAACAACAAGGAGCTCGTAAAAATGCTTGTACTGACACTTTGATTACCATTGAAGAGGACCCAAATTAATTCGAAATGATAATAACGTGTCCCGAATCGCGGATTTATACTTATGATCCTGAAACGAAGTTCCAATCCATGCACTGGAAAAGCTAATCTTCACTGAGAGCCATAAAAGCTAGAATGAGCAAATCTAAATTCAAAGCAATAATGATTGTTTTCTTCAATATTCATGAAATTGTATACATTTAATAGGTTCTTGAAGGTCAAACTATTAATCCACATTACACTATTTTCACGTTCTTGCTGAGCTCCGTGAAATGATAAAGGAAAAAAGCCATTAATTGTGGAAAGACAAAGCATTTCTCATTGTCTATCAAGAGGTTTCTAACCAATTACAGCATTCCTATGTTAGATCAATCCTCTTATTCACCGGATCTTTCACCATGGAACTTTTATCTATTTCCTGCATTAAAAGGTTAAGGTTATTAATGGTTATTAATGCACTAAATCTGCATTAAAAGGAACCAGGTTTGAGTCTGTTAAAATTGTGAAAGAATGATGACAAGTCATGAAGGAGCTTTCAGAAGAAGGCTTCCAACACTGTTCTGAACAATGGAAGATTCGCATTGAGCATTGTAGGAATAAAGGACAGGTGAATATCGCATGTAATAATAAGTAAATATATATAAAATCAAAATAAAATGTTTTATCGCGTCAGTCTCATTATTTAATATTCAAAACTTTTTATTACCTCAACGAGGAATGGATTACAACAAATAAATGAGTTTACTTTATGTCAACAAATATATCGTAATGTTTTTTAACATGTGTACAGATAAAAATTAATATACTTCCCAGTTACAGCAGCGCCCGCCAAAATGTAATCTCGCCTCTCGACGTAAATCGCCAAGTGAGCAAGAAGTATTGCCAATTTAGGTTGCAAGCTACTAACGTTGCTTTCCTAGAGAAACAGCACGTAATCATACTAGGTGTATTCGGAAAATAAGTACCCTTTTGAAATAAAGAATAAGTAAAAAAAAATTTCAAGCCAATTTTATTTTTATGTGAAAGAGCATACCTTAAACTATTTTGCTACATAGTTTCCACCGACATTCAAACACTTTTCGTAGCGGGTTACCCGCTTTTCTATACCTTTTTCTTAGAAACTTCTCACCAATGACTACAACCACGAGTTTTTTCACCTCATAATCGGATTCAAAGCACTTGCTGCCTATCTCGCTCTTCATATGCAGGATCATGTGGTAGTCAGATGGAGTATCTCCTGCCGTAACATACTGGAATTGTAACAAGTATACAGAAAAGTTTCTGATAAGATAAGAATGTATGTGCACAATGTAGATCCTATGCGACTGCAGGAAAGTAAAATTTCGGTACTTTCCTGTTATAGTCTATCAAATTACGATTATGCAGGTTGTCGCTAAACTCGTGTAGCCTTAAAAAAATAGTAAATACCTTGGCGATATTTCTTACTCGCTTGGCGATTCAGCGTCGGGCGCCTCTATGATAGGGAAGAACCCAGAAACATCAAAATTAAGAAGGAACTAGATAATAATGAATGTTAACGTCCTTATTTTTAATCAAAAAGACTTGTAAAGAAAGGTATTTTAGTGAAAAAGATTCTGGTATAAGTTACACTTTTTTTGAAAAACATTAAAACGGAGTTACACAGTATGCTATTATGATTGGCAACTGTGCTGAGATAGAAAATTAAAAAAAAAATGTTTCGCAATACAATCTAGCTTTTACGTGCTTATGCCTATTGCAGCCTTTGCCTATGTATCCTGAATATTTCTGTCATGTATGTTATCAGGAAATATGTTTTAAAAATTGAATGTTAAGTGTGATTGAATTATGCGATGGCATTCCATTTTCCGTTGAAGTGCTTTTCTGTTTCCACATTTCCTTTCAGTGAAAAAGTCACCTTACTTAGAAATTTTTCTTCCAGAACGACGCCATCGTTTTTTCCGCTTTTACAGATTCGGGTTTGAAATATCTGCTTAGGCGCAATCTTAGCGCAATTTCAAAAATTGTGTTGGTAAAAAAATACTGTAAGGTTTAAGTTGTGTCTGTGTTAATAGCAGCAGAATTCTAATTAAACAGTCAGCAAGTTCAAAACTCCAACTGAGGGCAAAATACTTTATTAACATCTTGCCCACCATAATTTACATTCTAATTTTGCACACATAGTTTATATACTGATAATAAAGTTTATCGAATCATTCGTTCTGATTGAAGCACTTCTAGATTACAGCAGATTCGAATTTTATTACTTTAAATAGGAGTCGCTTCAAGTCAAACGATTAATTACCATGATTCAATCCAATTTACAATTATCTATCAGCTTGTCTTTTAACTCTATATATCCTCTCTTTCCTTTTAAATTTATTTAGCTAAAATATCGCTTTCTCCAATTCAATTAAATACATTATCTAATTTACCGTCATGTTTCATTTTAGTTGGGAAGATACTGTAATTTTATCCAATTCAAATTACTATAAAGTCCTCGAGGTTACAGAAGGGGAAATCGCAAATAGCTCAACGTCACATTTGTTGTTTATGAAAAATTTTAAACGGTAGATTTTGTGCATGTTACAGTCTTCATCGAACTAAATAATAAAATTACATATAAATCAAGGTAATGAGCTGATTACTGTATCCTAGAGAAATAATCTAATAAGATTATTTTGTACTTGTTGCACTTGAGTCTTTTTATCAGTCTGTCAAATTTAAAGAACTTAAGTTTCTAAGCTGTTCCGATGCGAGGTGATTTGTAGCCATTTAATCATGAATGAAGATTTTTTTGGTCAAGCATACATCTAGAGGCTATGATATAGTACATACGAAATTCAATAATATAACAAAATGTCATTATACTAATTTTCGGTTAAATACATAAATAAATAAATTTAAATATAGGTAAATAAATTTGCAGCTTGAAGATTTTAAAATGTAGCTAAAATTGTCAGAATTCGGAAAATATCTTAAAAAAAAAATTTAAGTTATCAATTTATTCGTTTGAGTTACACTCCCCTAATATAGAAACACAATCGTAAAATTTTAAATTATGAATTATGATATTATAAATACTGTTATCAGCCTGAATTAGAGAACAAATTATACCTTCAACACAATAAGAATTGAAAACTTTAAAGGTACCAAAACAAGCGAGCAATTGGGGAATACTATATCTAAGACTCTTTCTTTTTGTCATATATATGTATTTTCATATTATTGTAGAGTGTAGATTTTTTGTGTGCCTAATAGTGAAATTTTAATCATTTTTCTTAATATATATAAAAGGAATTTTTTGTCAAAAAAAGATTCTTTTCCCTCTTAAATGAATATGGACAAGATTTTTGAGATATATTTGCATTTAGTTACCATTATGGCTCCAAATTCTTAAGCTTCTATGAAGGGTACTTATGAACCCAAATATGTTTTCTCTAACTAATAACTAAATTTTAAGAAGTAATTCTTTTACGTGAAAAAAAGAATAAAATTTTTTTAAAAAAACTCTTATATTACAAAGTGCTGTAAATTTTTTCTGTAAAAAAAATTTCTGTAAAACAATATGCAGTAATATCATTTAAAAAGTTGTTTAACTAATTTTGTGCATTATTTAATATATAAAGAGTAAATTATTTTGTACATTTATAGAATATTATTTTTAAAGTTGATATCTAAATACAAATATATCTGAAATACCACGTCCATATTCAACTCAAAGAGAAACGTTTTGACTAAAAAGTAATTTTTTTGTGCTCAGTAAATTTATTGAAATATAATTGTTAGGCACACAAATTTTCTAAGCTCTGCGAATTATTTTAAAACAAAAATGATGCGAAAAAAAATAGAAAATGCCTTAAATTCTGTATTTTACTTTCCTCCTCGAGTCCTGGAAACCTTAATTAAAGATTTTCAATCATATTTCCCTCCAACTGACGACATGGGCGTTTTTCTATAACGTTGTTTGATACGAGATCTTCAACTTGTGAATTATGTAAATCATCTTATAACTCAAAACTTAGTTTAAATGCACATAAACTCAAGTGCAGTGCATATAGGTAGTTGTAGGAATCAGTAGGAATCAAGTATGGAATAGCTTAAGTAAAAAGAGAGTTCAGAAAGTTTGATTGCAATGCAGGACGTATTTTTATGCTAAGAGCAAATTAACACTCGAAGCTTTGGGACAGGAGGTATGAGGTTTCTTAGATTAAATTACGATTCGTTCCTGACTCTGAACCATTTGTAATGTTGTTCAGATATTTCAACATTTTTATATTCTTTAGTTCAGGAGTCGTAAAGAGTACTGCTTCCCATTTGTAGTTACAAAGTTCTGAATCATTTTAAGCATTTAATAAATATCAGTTTCAGCTTCTGCACAGATTCTTTTCTATGTTAATATTATTATATTGGGATGGATGATTTAAATAGGTACGCCGGATCTTTGAATTTACTACAACCCTTAACATTCGGTTTCCAAAACATATATAATTATTTATCAAGTAGTTTTAAATATCCATTATTCAAATAAAATAAAAAGTAATTAAAAATAAAACAAGTAGTTTGGAAGTATGTCACTTGAGTAGTACTGAAACAATTAATCAAACAACTAAAAAGCCTTTAAACAAAAAAAAGTTGGTATTCAATTTCCAAATCATTATATAAATATCATCGAATATCGTTGGGGGAGAAAATAGCCATCGTAAAATATTATTGCTTTCTTCTTAATTAATAATTGTTCATAAGAGACTAATTTCAGTTTATTAAACTCGTTTTGCGGGAGCGATCATAAACACCTTTCGCAAGAAGATATTAATCAAGGTAATAAACATTCTCCAGGGAAATATCAACCGCATTATTAAAGTCTCTTTTCGATTCGCTTATGATTGCATTTCTTCTCTTCGAAGGTTTTTTAAGTCGTATTTCTCATTAAGACTACTTCATTCAAGATTAGGTTAAGCCACTGAGATCGATTAGCCTAGACAAGTAAATGAGCTGATTACTCAGGATCTGGAATCGGATTTATTGGGGGTAAATCATTCGGTTGAAGGATTAATTTTCTTCCGCTTATCCTATACGACATCATTTATTTACTATATTTCAAGAAATATTGCAGTTTAAGGATATTCAGAACTTCTTTTAAATATCTATTGAAATTATTCAATCTAAGGTCATTATTTGTGCCTTATTTTGCTTTTTGAAAATAGTTATTCCAATCAATTTTCTTATCATACTTTCAAATCATTTTTGTTTCCTTTTAGTGATTGTTTATGAACGTCGCGCTGAGAAGCAATAATATGGCAAAAGGTGACGAATCTCGCACTTTCAAACACTGACAAGGGACGAATACGAAAACTGACCTTGCACTTTTAATGTGGATCAGAACCACTACACGGTGAATCTTAAGTGGCAACAAGGCTCAAATCCACGAGTTGATGAAAGCAACCAAGATCACTAAGCTATTGGAGCAACTCTTTCTTACTGGAGATGCGTTTCAATTTCTTTTACTTTTCTTCTTCTCCCCATTTTTGCAATATTTTTAGGTATAATTTTGTAAATTTGAAAACTCTATAATTTTTTTGTTAACATATATGAAAGATTTTTGAAAAAAAAATCTTTCCTCTGGAATATTTTTTACTTTAAATTAATCTTTAAAACAGTTTTGATGCCAACTCCATTTTCAGTTCGTATTGTTGTTTTCATTTTCTTCACAATAAATCTTTTTCTCTTTTTCATTTTCATACGAGAGTTTCATTACAAATAGATTTTGCGTTACATATAAGTGAAATAGTGGACAAAACAATTTTAAGAAATTCATAAACAATTCTTTTCATGCAATCAATACACTTAGAGCTCTTAATACAATATTCTTTACGAAATATTTTTACACTAAACAATGTTCCAAGTAAAGAAAAGAAAATCTGTTTTTTCTCATAGTAAAAAAAATTCATTTAGTAAGAAAAATAAGAAATTAAATAGACAAAACAGGTTCCATTGCTTCACACACACAAACACACCCACCCACCCACACACACACACACATACATATATATATATATATATATATATATATATATTAAATTAAAATTCACAAATGAACAAAGAAGTTAATTCAAAGTTAAATTGTAAAATATGTATACATAAATACATAAAATCACAACTGAATATTGAGAAAAAGACTTAAACCAAACTAAAAGTAGAATGTTAAAAGTTATAAATTGAATAACAGAAGATAATACAATACACAAAATTCACTAAGAAAAAGGGGAAATTATAAGTTTAAATGAAAGCAAATTTAAATTTAAAGAAAACCAGGAATATTAGAAAAGCAGCGTTTTTCTTTTTTTTTTTTTTTTTTTTTTTTTTTTGTTATAGGGTATACATTGAAATTTAAATAAAAAAGTACTAAGAATAAAATAACAAATAAGATTTTTTATTCTATCTTAATAAAAAATGTTGAGGAATGAAAAGCTGTTTATAAAAATTTACAGTACATTATAATTCTATTCGGTGCAATTAGTTGAAGGAATAAAAAGTAAGAAAAAAATAAACTTTAATAAAACATTTTCCAACAATTAAACCAAGTTGAAAAGTTGATTTGCCGTATGAGTACAGTTTAATCTGTATCAGTCTATTTATGGTTGAAATTATTTTAAATAATTTTAAAAATCCTAAGTTTGCACTTTTTAACTTTACTTTTAGAAATCCGCCAGTAATATGCCAAATAATTTGTACTTCGAATGGTGCACAAATCGTAATCTTTAAACATTTTACCGTACTCGATACAAAATTGTTGCAGCTCGTGTAAGGATGCAAAAATATTACTTTAACATTATTAATTAATAAAAATTTTATAAACACGGAAAAGAAATTCTTGAAAAATATGTAAATTATTAATTTCTGGAAAATAAGTTCGAAAGGAAAGTTTTTATGTAATTTTCTTTTGCTACCATCCGTCGATGGAAAGGAATCAGGTTTTTGAAGTAAAATCCCATAAAAAAAAAACTTGGAAAAAAAGGTATTATTCCATCTTATTAAAAAAAAAAGTCTTAGCATACGTGAATACTTGTAATTCGGGGGAACTTGTCCATTCTTATGTAAGATGAACTATTTCGTCATAGGTTTTATTTATCATTGAAAAGTACAGGAATGAACACGTGAAAATATACAATTCGTGCATTTATTTTATATTTCACCGAAAAGCAATTTGGTTAAATATTCGTATATTCGGAGTTGAATTTTAAATGTAAATGAGTTTCTCGACTCAATTTCTCAATAATGACTTTGATAAGCAACGTGGACTTACAAATGTGGTTTTTTTTTTTTTTTTTTTGCTCGTTCATAACTTATTAATAAAGGAAAATAGCTTTTCTGCTGCTACATTAGCACCATTTTTAAAAATAGATCGTTATAGTGGGTAGTTTTTTTTTCTTCGGAAAATGGAGCATTTCTTTTTTTTTTTTTTTTTTTTTTTCCAGCGACCCTTAGCTGTAGTTGAAACGGAACAGACTCTTTAAAAACATAGCAATCCTAATCAAAATGATTCACTTCCTCACTTTAAAAATTCGTTACTTTTCTGTAACTGTTTCATTGCCCAACTGTTTTAATTATTTTATTGACTTCTACTCATAAGTACATTAATTTCCTTGATGTATTCCAATTTTAACATTGGAAGCATTTTCTGAAAAAGTTGTTTCAAAAGTTCGTTTATTAAACGTTGCAAAATCAATGTTGAGTAATACCACGAGTTTAATGTATTTTATTACTTATTATATTTTAATTATGTAACATTCGTTAACAAAAATTAAAAGTGTATGTATTGAGAATATAATTTTTGCTTCCAAAAACATATTTCACGACTTTGTGTTAACTTCTAATATTCCTTATCAGTTTCTCAAGTCAAACGGAAAAGTTCATGAGCTAAAAATGCTTTGGAACACTCTTGATTATTCTATCGTTTGTTAATATTGTTAATATATATAATCTCAAGATTTATTTTCTAAAATGTATATTGTTATCGAGTTTAAAAGTTTAAAGTAAAATAAGTGAATATAAGAGCGTAGCACATTCATAAAAATGTGAAAATATTTCGAGATAGTGATGGTAAAGCTTAAAGGGGCAAGAGACCGGCATAGTCATACTACCCCGAACAAATTGTAACTGGGATCTAGACATTTGATTTGATTGATTGATTCGTTTTATTTGAGTTGCACAAGAAGCAACACGTGGTTACTGGTGACGAATCACTTAATTTTGAACCTCAGTAAAGTGACGAGGACGACGCCTGAGCTTTCACCACCCTTTCTTGAATTAGACATTTGAAAAAAGAGGGGCCGCGGTAGCCTAGTGGTCATGGCTTCAGATTCTTGGCCGGCGGTTTTCGTTTAGACACGGGTTTGATCCTTGGCCGCTAAAGACCCGCCGTGTAGCCGGGTCTGATGCAAGTTAAATCTGTAGGGGCCCTAAGTCCTCCCTTTGGCTGGTGTGGAAGTTAGGAGAGGGGGTGACAGCTCAGGTGTCTTCCTCGTCACTTGACCGTGGTTCAAAATTAAGAGGTCCGTCGCCAATAGCCCTCGTATTGCTTCTAGTGCGGCGTTTATAAAAACTAAAATTGAAAAAAGAGGAAAGAAGTTAGAAATAGGAAAGAAAAATGAAAGTAGAGAAGGATCTCTATGGTATCCTGGAGGTGCATCAACAGTATTTAACAAAGATAGTAATTCCTCATGGGAAAGAAGAATTTTAATTGAGTGCATCCGTTAGAAAATTCTGTTATCACCAAAAAAGGATAAGCTCCTGAGAGGTGTAGATATTTTGAAATCAAATTAATAAAAGTATTTAACTGTTGATTAATCAATAACAGTAGTAATATTAATATTGAACGTATAATAATGTTGAATGATTTTTAAAAAATGATTCAAATATATTTTTTAGAAATTTGAATCTATCGTAAGGAGGAGAGTAGTAAGGTAAGACTATGAACTGTCTCATAATCAGGTTGAAAGAAAACGGAAAGAACGCCAAACTCGTGACCAGCGTTCTCACCGTTCCCTTTCAATGAGTTCGAGTCCTTATGCCACTAAATGCGATATTAATAAACAAGCAATCAAAAGTTTAGGGAGCTATGTTTAAAACAGAGCACATTATTAGAGCATTTAAATAGAGTAATAATACTTGACTGTTTATGTAAGAAAACCACCTATGGAAAGAACAAGTCTAGACCGCATAATCTGCAGCCTTTCTTTCATATTTGATTTTTTTTTCATAATTTAATTGGAGGTTTATCAAGAATGGTTTCCTTAGAGGAACTTCCATTTCTTAGGTAAGGGTGGATGACCAAGATGTATTAAATGATAATTTTCTTTCCCACAGGGTTTACTGTCTTTGTTAAACACGGATGACAAGATCCCATAATACTCTAGTGATCTTTCTCCACTTTCAATCTCTCCTATTGTCAACCAATTTTTACTTTGTTCCCATTTTTCATATGTTTAGATCACAGTCTGGCCTAGCATGGCCGCATTTGGCTCTCACACCATACGCCTTCGTCACCACATCACTTCAAGAATGCTTTATTCTTATTAAATGTTTTTTCATATATATATTTACACACACACACACACACACACATATATATATATATATATATATATATACGTCCATACAAACAGGCATATATGTGTGTGTGTTTCACACATTTATTTATGAAAATACAATTTAAAATAACAGTACTCTATTTAATATAATTAATTTCTGAATAATAATAGGAAATGCGGAATTTTTTTTCGCCTGTTTATTCCAATTCTTCGAAACTTATCAAATTATTATATCGAAATCAATCTACATTTTTTTAATATTTTTTAAACGAAACAGACATTGTAAATTTTGAATTGAGAGCTTATTTTTTTTTTAATTTAAAGTATATTTTGTGAATTCATCAATAGCAGTTTATACTACTGATCTACTAAAAAATAGCTCTTCCCCTCAAAGACTTATCTTATTTGAGAAGGTATGGGCATCAATAGCCGCAGTCACCCTAGTGGGGTTTTTTTCCGTTCCCGTGGAGTTTACTGTCTGTGTTATAACTAAAAAACTAATTTTTAATGACAAACGTTACTAAATTTATATATCTCCTGAGAGAAATTCATAAAATTCTAAGTATAATAAATTATTTTCCTGAGAGATATCGAAGTGTTTATTTATGTATATAAATTTGATTAATTTATTTATATACATATAGGAGTACGAATGTGAATTTTATAATAATTCTACGCATTACATACCGTCTGAAAATCGATGTTGTATTTCCTACACTTTTTCTTTACCAAGACTAACTTAAATATTTTTAACTGATTTGAAAATGGTTTCACTTATAGATTAGAACTATTCAAAACTTTCCCCGATATTCTAACAACCTGAATTAGCTCATTATTTTGATAATTTGTTTTGAACAAATACCGCAATCAATCATAGACGGTGTTCACTATTTTCTTTTCACGTTTACTGAGCATACTGAAGATAGAAAAGATTCATAATAGATTTTTATCCCAAGAAAATCTAATATGAAATCCACAAATTTCTTTTCTTCGTTTTAGAATTTGCTGCGCTTTATAAATAGGCCTCATTTCCTAATAGAGAGTAAATTCTAATATAAACAATCAATAAATCACTTAAGAGTCCAATCAATGCATGTTGAATGTTACAAGAACAGCTTTTCCGTGCATTCTGCAATTAGTTTCTTAGAAATTTTAGTATTCTTTCCGTTAATTTTAAACTTTAGTAGTTTAAAATTAAAAATAAAAGATTTAAGTTAATGATATTAGAAATTTAGAAATTTGTTTTCTGAAAATTATAATACATTTTACAGTTAACCCCATATCATTATCTGTCCATTATAGCAAAAAAAAAATCCATCTGTCAAGATGTTTTAAATTTAATAGCCAAATCTGATATTTTTTTTGTTGCTTGAACTAGAAATTTTAATAAGAAAGATTAAATATTATTAGTATTCTAGTTATTTTCTGTTATAAAAAACCTCATTCTATTTTTATCAAATAACTGCTCAAGAATAATAACATAAATCTCTTTGAAAGCTTTTAGAATATATCCTTTTCCGAAGGCTTTCAGTACTACCATTCAACCAGTATAACTTCAAAGATTCCAATGATTTGAAACCATAAGTAAACTCATTCAAAAGCCATTTTAACAATTTCTTTTCCAGAACACTGCCTCCATCCATTCTATTCGTGCTTCAGTCATGATAAGAGCTGGAAAACATTTACGAAGAAAATGAACAATGAATCCTGTGGCCAAGATTTCGGAACAGGGTTCAAACATGTTGTGCATGGAAACGATACGGCGTCCTTTTCTGCTTCTGAATTTGTTGAAGCGGAAAATCTAAAAGTGAAAGCTAACTAGAAAGTTTTGAACATTTATTTTGATCTTCCTATCATCTCGTTACTGAAATAAGGCAACTGAAAACTGTATCTCGTCGGAAAGAGTTAAAAGGACAATATAAGTGAAATATATTTAACTAAAAGGAAATTTGACTGTAGCTAAACTTCTCAGTAAGTGAAATAAAATATCTCTCATAAAGTAATAATGTTTGAAATTTCTTTCTCTTTAGATTCCTACTTAATTTGGTGCTAAAAATTCTTCTTTAAGAACGAAGTTACTTACTCAGATATCTCGAAATTATGCTTTATATTTACTTAATTGAATTTACTCCAATAATTTTCGTGAGTTTTGCTCCAATTACCCATTTAATTCTGAAAGTGAAAGATTTTTAATAATCAAGTTTCTTTCTAATATCGAATTACAAAGAAATTTATAATGTTGAATATAAGATTAAAAAAATGAACTGTATTTGTGTAACAATTTAATAGGATATTGGAATAGAAACTTAGTTGTATTCTTCGGAAATCATATGTAAAGTAATATAAAATGAATATTTTAAATAAATCTAGTATAAATGAACTTCTGCTTCTCTTTTAACTATAATACTATAAATCATTATTCATTCAGTAAATGATTAATGCTTAATACTGAATGTTTACATAGCCATACAAAAATATAAAAGATGAATATATATATATTTAAATTATAATTTGTCTTAAATATCTGTGCTTAACACTCTTTATTCGAAATTACTGGTCTAATTTTAAAAGGTTGTAATGTTAAACTTCTCTTTATTTATATATATTACAATTATTTTTTCGAATAATTTCAATTTTGATTAATGTAGGCCGCATTTAATATCATTGGTCAGCCTTTTAAAACTAAACGCTTAAGATATTTTAATAAAAATGCAAAAACTCTATAGTTTTCACAAGTGATATAAAATCTCTAAAATTTCCAGAATATTATATACGAGGTGTGGCTATTAAATAACAAGACGATTCTGCTACAGAAGAAGGACTCATGTTCTAAACGCCAGAGATTGACAGCTATTTAGCATGAAGCCTTCTCTTTCGAATACAGAGCCTCTTGTTTTTGTAAACAAATTTTTGTACACGAAGCCTTCGTTCGCATTTGAGTTAAGTTTTGTTTCGTCTGAAAAATTATAAGTGAACAACAAATTGTTGTGAAGTTTCATATGAAACTTAGAAAAACCGCTACTTATAATTTGTTAAAAAAAGTGTTTGGTAATGAATGTTTATCACTTGCATGAGTTTTTGAGTGATTTAAGCATTTTCAAGATGATCCAGAGGACACTAAAGATGATCCCCTTACCCACCCGGGTCATCCTACCACTTCGAAAATATTTGATATTTTGCTTCGATCTGACCATTGATTTAACCGTGCGATTACTGAGACTGTAGGAATTTTCAAACAATCCATACGGCAGAATTTTCTCCCAAGACAATGCGCCGATTCATCCCACATTGTCTGTCAAGAGGTTTCAAGCCAAGTTCTGTATATCAGTGTTTGACCATTCATCACACTTGCCAGATCTTGAGTCATGCGACTTCAGTCTGTTTCCTAAGGTGAACTATACATTAAAAGGGACAAGATTTGAATTCGTTGAGGCAGTAAAAAGAAATCGGCACTAGTCCTGAAGAAGTCGATAGAAGGCTATCAGCCCCGTTTCGAACAATGGAAGATTCTTAGGGAGCGTTGTAAGATAGAGTAGGGGTGTTAATTAAAGGTGATAATAGCTAAATATGTATGACATTAAAATAAAAAGTCTTACAGCGTCAATCTCATTATTTAATAGTCAAACCTCATAACTAACCATGCTCGAAATAATTCCTTAAATCGTTAAGAATATGACTCAAACTAAAAACAAATCTGATTTTACTCTAATTTTTAAATAAATTCTTTTCTTTTTACTTCCTCCTAATGGGAAAAACTGTTATATTCATATTTCCAAACTGATATGCATTCAAAAAATAGATCTTATAATACAAAATATTTAACATTAATATTTGATTGATTTTAATAAATGCAAGAAGAAACTTTGAAATTTATTTTTATTAAATCTTTTTGTTTCTTTATTTGCTACGTAACACTTGAACTGAAGTTAATCGAAAGCATTTCTAAGACTCAACTATGGAAATAATTAAATAATACATTCATTGCAATTGTCTTTATATATCTTTAGAATGCCTATCAGTACATAATTTAGAAATATTACGCAGTATTTTCTCATTCTTTTAAGTATTATAGATTCTATGTTCCTCTTCACATTTTTTTGTTTAGAAATTGAAAATATTTATATTTAATACCCATTAAAATGAATCAATTATAAATAATTAAAGACGAAATATTGTGTTCTGTTAGGATTAAATTGATAAAGACAAAAAGATAATCTTTCCTTCTTACTGAAGTTGATGATGAACATCTGTTGAGATACCTATGTTAAGAAATTTGTAAATTTAGATTTACATGTTTTGAGAAACAAAATGTTTTCCCAGTCACAAAACATATTTCTAATTCTTTGCGAAAAATCTTTCATAATGCCTAAAACATTATTTTTAAAAAACCTCATAACAAATCGATCTTTTTCTTGGAGGAAGCCAAGGCATATCCAGTTTGCTGAAATTTTATTTTTCATAAGAAATGCTATAGGCAAAATTTATTTGATAAAAAAGGTATCAACAAAGAATTAATGTCATGAATTAATTATATTATTATTCAGTATTAAATAAAATTACATTTCCTATATCAAAAATCATTATTTTTAAAAAAAATATGAATTCTTTATTTGTCTTTCATAAATTTTTAACTTGTTTGCTGAGACTATATAAATTCTATATGATTCGTTTTTCTGTAAATTTAGTATTTTCTTAGATTTAAAATCAGTATATCTTATTCACACAATTATAAACTTTATTTACAGAGTTATACATATAAGTTAAAAAGACTTTTCAAAATTACGTGGTGTTTTGACAGCCTCAAACACGTTACAAATATCCAAACAATCATTTTAATTTGCATTAAAAACTGTAAAAGAAGATATTTTAATTCTCGTTCTTGTGTTATTTTTTGAAGAATAAGCTAATGATAACCCTTGATATCTCATTGAATAAGTAAATTAGTAGAAATAAGGGAAATGTTATCCAAAAACTACTTTCCTGAAGATGAACTTCCTGAAAGTTAATAAGAGAAATTGTAAATGAAGGCAGTTTAATTCCCTTTCTTCCGATATTTTCCATAAGAATGAAGTAATGAAGATATAATTTAGTTATTAAAAAAGAAAGTATAAGGAAAATAAATCTCAAAAATTACTTTTCTGACAGTGAACAGACAAAAAGTTTAAATGATTAGAATATTTCCACTACTCAAACTTCGCAATACTTAAGTGAGTATTCCAAAAATCTCAATAGCAACTACATCAAGCATCGTTCTCGTCATCTCACTAAAGCATTATTAGCTCAAGCAACGCTCTTATCAATTGTTCATGTTTTAGTGTTAGGAAGTCTGCGATCAATAACAAAATTGTAATTAACTGTACCGCTGCTCTTGCATGACGTCAAACGAGCTAAAAAACATTTTGTTTACATGATGTATTCTGCTATCACACATATACTCTACTAAAAGCCATCCAGGTAATTACAAAATCCCTAAAACTGCCCCTTAACAAGTTTTCATCTCAAAATAAACATTTATCGTTCACGCTGGTTTTCAAAAATGGTATGTACATAATACACGAGATAATAGCACACACATTTAATAGAAATTCCTAAGGTAGAAGTATACAAATACAAAAACTGGATTGAAAAATGCAGATTTAAATAAATTATTTATGAAAGAGGTAGTAAAATTTTCGTATATACTTAGTTTATTTTATGGTTAAATAATTCAGTTATATCAAAATATTTTCGAACCTTTTTCAAAAGTTTTATTAGGTAAATTCTCTCGGACCTTACGGTGATAATTTGCGTTTGTAGATTATCCGTTTTTCATAGCTTAACATCTTTTCAAAATAAAATGTCAGTAAAAACTTTTTGATATATTTTTCAAGCCTTAAACTCATAGATATTATGTAAGATCTCGTTAAAACACTTAAATCCAGAAAGCAATTTGCTTTAGTGTAGTTTACAACATTATAAAGTTTATTTTATTTTGAAAATTCAGTAATAAATTATAAAAGGCAAACAAAAGTTCTACCAGCTATATATCAAATTTAGAGATAGTAAACTTTAAGTAAAAAATGTATTATATGTTGTTCTAATTTATTCAACAATGATGAATTAATATCTTTCTCAATCGGAAATTTAATCAAATTTTAATATTTAAATTAAATAAAATATCAGAAAGGATAACATATACTACATTTAAACTATTTTTTGTTCCTTATAAATCTTCGCACCCAGTCTCTTAAAATTGAATTTGACTAATACATTATTTATTTAAGAAATTGTTATCTTTATAATTAAAAAAAACTTCTTGCTTTCGTGAATAACAATATAAACATTTATAAATCATTTTATTTTAAAAGTGATTGGATGGTTTTTAGCTTACTTGCAAAATTGAATAAATTTCAAATAATGTAATATCTATTTTTAGTGGAAAAAGGTATTTTCTGTATTCTTTCATTCTTTTAACATATTTTAGAATAAAAAACAAAAATTTCAAATTAATATTCTTTCAATATGAAATCAAATAAGGATTATTGTTATTATATGTTTGTTATTATATGTTTCAATAAACTTAAAATGCCAGTTTAAAGTCTTAACTATATGTTTCGGTGCATATTTTGAATAACTGATTACTTTTTCTGAAGAGTGTATTAATTTTACTTTACTAACAAAAAGTTGCAGGAAAAGCTTTAAAAATAATAACAAAAAAATATAATCACTTTTAAAGTTTTTTTCTTCATATAATATCAAAAATTATTTTTGTAAAACGTATGCCATGAATAAGAGCACTAATTATAAATTATTAAACGGGATTATCTCGACAATAACACTACAAAGAAAATACGAGATAAAAGGTTGTGATTCCCAAATTGGTTTGTTCTCATTTTTCAATTTCACTTCTTCTAGCACTCATGCATTAAAAAGTAATGTATCAATCGAAAGATAATATTTATTATCTTTCGTAAAGTATATTACTAAAAAATTAAAGTATATTACTAAAAAATTAAAGTATATTACTATTCGTAAAGTATATTACTAAATAAAAGTTTAAAAAAAATTTTTAGTGTACAGCGTGGTTGCGTTCTAATATTATTTCCCATTCCATTCTAAATGGGTAAGAGCCACTAATAAACACAAAAAATTTATATAGAGTGTCATATAATGATGCTATAACCTAGTTATTTTATTCGGATCAACATATAATCGATATTTATTTACTAAACTTAGTTATATGTGGTAATAGCGCCTACACGTGCCAATTCTAATGTTTAATGTAATAACTAATCTTTTTCTAACCAACCAATTTTGTTCAAGCCATTTTTTTAACTATATTCAAGTTTTCGAATCCTCTACCTTTCGTAGTATCTGTATTCACTTCTAAATCTTTTTACTCAACGCAAGTCTGATAAAGAACTTTCACTTGGTTGTTTCAGCTCGTTATCCTAATCACTTACTAAACTAGCATTCCGAACTAAACGCTTCACTGCTTATACATTCATTTTCTCAATTTTATCCATATATTTCATTAATTCTATCCTAATCTATTTAAGTCACGTACCATATAGAAGATGTTTTCAATTCAAACAACATCCCAAGAAGTCTCCAAAATGTTAGTTGAAGGTAAAACGCGATCAATTTCGCAATAGAGATCCTCTAAAACCAAATGTGAGCCATTTGACACCACAGATAGGATAAATATGGTATACTCTATGAACTGGCAGTATGATTTTCATTTCTTGTATAAAGGCCTAATTTAGGCGCAAATGGTTGTGATCCAGAAGTTAAGAGCCTTAGAACTAAGCAAATAATTATTCGTTTCTATAAAAATATCTTAAAGTTTGTTATTTCGGATTAAAAAGGGCGTTAAAAATGTAAGTTCTGTATGCTTATAGCATGTTGAAGGTTATTAAAAGCAACTCATAATATATATAACACATCGATCAATAACTCCCGGAATCTAACATTGAAAACAATATTTTTGCAAAATTTTTAGGTATCTTACTTTTATTCCAATCACCTTTTAGGGTGATACAATCCGTTCAACAGTTTCCAAATCTTTTTCCCCTCCCCAAATTTTTCTTTTCTTTTTCTGCTGAAATCTTTTTGTTGAGTAAATAACAATCAACAGCTTTCTGAATCATCGACTCGTTGCTGTTTTGTTCCATCAACAATCGTCACCCACTTGACAAACTTTTTCCACTACATACAAAAACCTTTTCCAGTAAATACACTTCCATGTATGATATCTGTATACATCTCAGCAATCTCACAGGGCTTTACGATCTTTTATTATAATTTTGTCACTTCACTCCACACATTTCGGTGTAACGGCTTCCACAGGTCTACCCAGGCATTCCGCGTCATTTTGTGTCGACCACGTTTAAACTCGTATAAAACCACCCGACAAATCGTTGCTTTTGATGGACAAGAGTCCGGGTAACATTTTCAATCCATTGTTTCCTTGCACGGTGTTTTACCCATTCAAGTTTATCAGAACCTGCGAACTCGGTTTTCCATTTTTAAACAAACTACAAAACGACTTTCTCTCCAACCTCGATAATTCAGCTGTTTCTGGCGATCGACTTAGGTACATTTACGTTTTGAAACGAGGTGAGCCTCTAGAAAGTACAAGTTTACTGGTTTACTACGAGCGCCATCTCTGAGTTAGTCTCAGGTTATTGATCCATGTGTTAAAATATTGGATTATTAACAGGATGTTTATGGGAAGTTCTCTATGGTATCTACAAAATCCTCCTGTGATGAGAAAATGTATCAAGTATTGGTTGTATGGCCCAGATGTGGCACATGAGGTACATTAATTGTCCCAGAGTTGGAAGATTTATTTTCTTCATTTAGCTCATCCCAATAGACATACAAAACAGATTGCATGGGCTTACAAGACTGGATTGAAAGTATTGCCTAAGTGGCCATAACTTTATTTTAGGCAATTTCACAGTTATTACACAATTGTTAAAGCTACATGCATCATCTATATAATGCAACATTCATCTTTGACGCGCTAGTTTTGTGCCTGGAGTTGCTGTTAGGCTAAATTTCAACAGCTTTCGACTAGATACCAAGGAAAATGAAGCCCTTTAAGCTGCGTTTTAAGCTGTAGAAAGAAGAGTTAATAGTTGTGAATAGCTTTCATTGGACGATGAATTTGAATGATTCGCAGTGTTCAGCTGCCAGAAACTGAATGATATGTAGCTGCTTCACCTCATCTTCCGTAATTCACCAACTTCTTCAGCATTCAAGCAAAGGCACTGCATAGAACAGAAATAAACAAATATATAACATAGAGGACATGTAGCTTCCAGATACAATAAGAATTTTGAAATAGGGTAACAGATGAAAATTATGGCCATAACTTTTAAATCCAAATCTTGTTTTGTCTAAGTCTGTCATCTTCAGGATAACTAAAAGTAAATAACTGTTTTGTGTATAAAGAGACCTTTCGAACTCAAGATTAGCTGGACAAAGGAATTTATCAACGGGTAGGTTGTATTATTCTCAAATTAGCAATGTATTAGGATCGTTCTCAGGGAGCATCCTCAGAAATGAAAACCTGACATCAGCCACTGTGAAGAATTGTAAGTTCTAGTCATTTTCTGTAGAGTGATAAATTTATGTATTCTGTTCAGTTTGTATTAAAATAATTACCATAAATGAAATTTTCAATGTGAAATAATCATACGCATATTGAGCATGTAACGTATTAAAACATTTTCTGTTTTATTAAAGTATAAATTCAACCAATTTTAATCTACTTAATGAAGCCACTAATTCTATGCAAATAATTTTCTAAATGCTATTGAAACTCACTAAAAGGATCACAGAATGCACTCAAGAAATACTTGTTGGGTGGGATGATAACTTCCTTTATACTGTCCTTATGGTGTTTCTCAGATGTTATTAAATTTCAACAACTCAACTACACAAATATTATTTAAAGTACTTACATACATTTTAAAAAGTTAATTAATAATTGTTATTTTGTTCGAATATCGTTGTAGAGATTAGAGATAATTACTTATGTAACCAAGGCTTATATTTTAAATTTAGGTGTGTGTGTGTGTGTGTGTGTGTGTGTGTGTATTGTGTGTGTGTGTGTGTGTGGCTGTGTATCCCTTGCAGCGAAAAAGATAACAGAAAGTCCTTACGTAAGTCTGTGTGCAGTCATACAGAAGAATATATTAATTTAGCAATATGTACAAGAAATACTGCAGGTAACATAGAAGTACTAATAAAGAATTTCTTATCTTGAACCTGAAATATCAACTAATGAAGCGTTCATGAAACAAAAATTTGAACAGCTGGTAGAAATATTTCAGGTAATCTAAGATATAACTTGGGAAATTCATAGGATATCGAAAACAAATTACTTAAGGTGGCCTGTGTGGAAGTTAGGAGTAGAGGATGCTTTTCTCAGGTGTCGTCCTCGTCACTCGGCCGAAGTTCAAATTACGAGGTCAAATCACAGATAGTCCTCGTCATTCTTGTGATGTTAATAAAACTAAAAATACTTGAGGTAGCTGCTGTAGCCCTAGTGAGAGTGTGGTCATGGACTCGAGGCCAAGGTTCCATCATGGGTTCGAGATCTTCAGGTGTCATAAAGATATACCGCGTAGCCGAGGGCAACACGTTAAATCTATTTGACGCTCCAAGTCCTCCGTTAACATGGTGTGGAAGTTTGGAAGTAGGTCAGTTCAGGTGTCGTCCTCGTCCTTGACCGATTCAAAATTACCTGAATTATTCTGAAGAAGATAAATTTCTATTACCTGCTCTTTTTAATATGAATACTAACGGTTTAAATATACTGCTGTTTGTAGAAAATGCAACACCATAAGAAGAATCACATCAGAATCAAATGAAATTTGTAGAAACGACTTGTACTGATACAAATAAATGATGAAATTTCAAAACAAAGTAACAAATTAAGCGTCGAAATCAGTATTTGGTGCAGCCACCATGCGCTTTAATAAGTGCTGCTATACATTGACAATGGCATGGAGTCAAACAGATGTTGAATATCTGCTTGAGGAAGAATTCTATATCGCTTGTATGCGCAACCAAATTTACGTCTTTGGAAACTGCAGGACGCGGATCACGGGCGAGACGCCGATAACCATATCCCGTGCTCAATAGGCGACACTATCCGATAAGCAGGCCAAGGAAGAAGTTGCGTACGTTGTGCTGAACAGAAGTCTCGAACAGTCCACTTGCAACATGTGGGCGTGCATTATCATATGAAGATAGCTCAGGGATGCCTTGAAGGAAGGAACGACTTCGGGCTGTAGCATACGGACGTACGCTGTGAGATTACCCTCAATTCGTATCAGATTGGATCGTCCATGATACGAAATCGCGCCTGAACCATATCCGGGTGTTCGACCACTATGTCCGTTCAATGTACACTCAGGAGGCAGCGTTGACCGGCGCCAACGTCTAACACGAACGACCATCATGGGTCACAAATTGAAGCGTGATTCATCTGAAAGACAACTTGGTGCCAATCAGCTCGCCTGTCTCTGTGCTCAGAGCCCGCACCGACGCAGCCGTCGATGATTCGCCGTGGGGAATCCTGTATAAAGAGCACCCTTGCGCACCAGAAATCCAGCGCAGCAGACGACACGACAATTGACGAAGCCATTGGTGCCACCTGTGGCAGTAGACCAACGTGCTGCCAGCTGCCTGGGAGGAAGCTGTGCGATCACCGCCATGCCGCGGAGCAGGTGTCGATCATCGCGCTCCTGACGTCACCTTCTGTCGTCCAGTGCCTGTTTTCGAGTTGTTCGGTGCTCCGTCGTACTGCTTGCAAACTCTCGCATCACTGTGGAACTGTTCCGCTGCGTGACTGCTATTGCGCGATAGGAAAATCGCACCTCCTTCTCAGTGCGATTATCACCCTCGTTCATCCGTAAATTTGCTTGAATTTCTTATTCTTCCGTCGTGGAGGCATACTCAGGTCTCACTAAACGTTTGCCACTAACAAATAATCATAGACTTTTTCAACGTCCCTTCACAGCGCTGTTTATACGCTTTCAGCATCAATTCAGGGCGCTGCGCGCCGCGCCTTACCTTGCGATGGCTCTGAAACTTTATTAATTTGCATCCTATAATTGACATTTGCTGCAATTTCATTTGATTCTGATGGTTCCCTTCATGATTGTTGCATTTTCTACAAACAGCAGTTTATTAAACTGCATTAAATGCTCAAATGCTCTAAACTCGTAGAGTATAGAAATTAATTATTTTCATTCATTCGTAGGATAAATATTTTACATGCAGTTTAATGTAAGAGCAAGGTGTTTCAATGAACAAGCGGGTTTAAGTTTTAATTTAAGGATACTAATTAGAGGAAAGGCGTTTCTTTAAGTAATATATATATTATTCAGGCTAAACGATGAAACTAAAAAGCTGAGAAAACTTTTTAGCTAGAAAATGAAAATTTATTCTATAAAAGATGTGTCTTCTTTGATTACCGTCTAGTTTTAAAGGATTTTCATGTTAAGCTGAAATTTTCTTTCTTTAAGTGTTACATTTTGTGAAACGTATTTGTAGACAGTTTAAATTTCAGTAAGTTTAAACACTATTTATTATCGTGGTATGGTTCATTTAGTTATAAAACTATAGAGATGTAATAAAATAATGCTGCAATTTTTATTTCATTAATAGCTTTATGTGAAAAACCTTTTAGTTGTAGTATGATATTTTCGTGAATAAATGATTTTTCTAACTGAAAACAAATTAAATTGTGTCCGGCTATTTACCCCAGACGCACTGTGATACATAAAACAAGTCTGATTATCAGAAAGATTACGTCTAATTATCATAATCATAAACAATTTTCGTAACACTACATCCCACATTCTTTACCTGATAAGGTAAATTTTTCAACAGGATAAATAACATCCTCGCTATCGATAGAAGAAAAATAGAACTACTTATTTATAATAACGTTATGCCTCAGACTGTCTTCATTTATTAATAAAACAGAAGTACATCAACTAAAAATATCTATAGATTTTTCACTTGGATTCTTAAGTCAATATTTCTTCCAAAGTAAGATCAAGTTTGCAATGCGCTGTATGAAATAGAAACAGTAACAATTCAATGCAGTATATCATTCCCAAAATCAATTTATACTTTGAACTTAAAGACTCTATTACAATCAAACTCAATATCAAATGCACTTTCACAATAAAAGAACGTTTAAAATAATTTTTCTTCTTTCAAACACAGGTGACAGATTATATAAAGATCTTATAATGAGCAACATGCAATAGGAAACTAATTCCTATTCCTTTATTGATGAATAAATAGAAACATAAAGAAAAGGAAATGAGTGTTTACTTCATAATAGTATCTCATTTTGTTCAACAATTCAATAATCAATTTTCTACATTGTTACCCTTTTCATTCAATTAACAAAGATTTAAACAGCATAAATTATCCATATGTTGAAATAATTTATCATCCATTGGAAAGAAAAGTATTAAAGATATTGATAAGGTTTACGTTACTGGTAACAAATAGGTTTTCTTGGTTAAATTACTTATAATTAATGTAGAAGACTGCCTTTTGAATTAAATGCTGCACTTTAAATTTAATATAGTGAAATGTAAATATGATGAAAATTTAAAATGATGCTGTATTACGCGCAAAGTCATCAAAACCATTAAAACTTTAATTATTCTCGTTATCCAGGCAGCTTAGGACAAAGTACCATGTTTCGTCTTTAATGGGCCATTACAAATATTTATTTGTACTTATAAGGATATTATATGTTATTCGTCCAGTTAAATCAATAAGGAAATTAATAAATTATTCAATGAAGAAATATCTCCTGAAAGGTACTTTTTATAATTACTAATTTTCAGGAATGTGATAGTTTATTACATCGTAAGAATATGAACACGAGGGGCTATTAGCGAGACTTCATAATTTTATTCCCGATTGACTTGAGGATGTACACCTTAAATGATACCTTCGTCTCCGAACTTCCCAACCGCTAACTGGAGGGGACTTGCAGTTTAAAGTGCAAAGCCCTGGCTATAAAGGGACGAATCTTTAGTGGCAACAGCGCTTGAGCCCACAACTCAATGAAAACCACCATTTAAGGAACGTATTAAGCCACATAGCTGCCATCGCAATTTTCAGAAAAGAATTACTACTTTCTTTAGAGATTAAAGGTATATTAAAATAATTTATACAATTAGAAAACGGTCTCTGCAGCATACAAGCCATTTATGAAATTGTCACCAAATTCAATTAAAAGAAAAACTACTCTAAATTCTATTTACAGAAAAAGGCTTGAAACTTTAATTAATATGTATAAGCTCTTTAAGTTCTGTTCAATACCGAGAATCTCAAAGTGTAGGAATAGTGAGATTTGAATTAAAGATTACCTAAAGAAACGCGAGATAAACACGAGTTTTTCGCCAGTAATCTTCAAGTTATTTCGATCTTAAAGTTATTGAAAATATTTTACATCTTCGTCCCTTTAAGAGCAAACACGCACACACGCACACACACATATATATATATACATACATACATACGTACATATATATGACGTTGGCTATGCTCGGTTTCTCTTCACTAACCTTGGGACTTTAATTTAGGATTGATTGCTACAAATAGCAATTCTTCCCATCCCAAATGAAACTTGATGGAGGCAAATTAGAAGCGAATTGCAGAAATAAAGTGAAATGGTTCGATAGAAGAGTATATAGCAAAGTAAATTTGAGGCAATCGAGGTCGAGTGGCACTAGCATTGAGAATATACCTTACAGGTGTGGAGCGAGATAAAGATTTGCTAGGGGCGATAATGATCGTAGTGAAATCAAGCTAACCTCAACTGGTAAGACTCGGGTGAGACACTCTCGATTCGGTGTTATTTGAACGGGTGAATATATCTAGGAATTGTTATCTTGGGACAGAATCTATTAAACATTATAGTGAAAATCTATTGATTAAATACTTGTGTGAGATTTGTCTAGTGTTATTTCTTGTAGGTTATTGACTCTTCAGTGTTAGTTAAATTTGATTGAGTTATGGCACAAGAGTTGAATAGGAATACTTATTCACTATATATATATATATTGCTGAAGTAATCATTTGCAACTTGAAATAGAAAACTTTGGTTAATAGATTGATATTGGTTATTTATAAAGCATCGGATCCGTCTTTGCAATTTCCACACACTTCCTTCTCACAGATAACAGAATAATTCACAATAGAATAATGTTGGTAAAGATAATGGAAACTTCAAGGTAATTATTAAACCATTTATCAAGTTTAACAACCTTTGAAGAATTCAAGGAATTGTTTAGTGAATCAAAACACTTGGTTGTTAGTACCCACGCCCATTTCACTGAAACAATAAAATCTTTCCAGGAGCACTCCATTTTGATGAAAAGGATTTATGAACCAAATGCAGCGATGTCATGCACCATTGATAAATAATTCCCGTCAGTGTATGCGTTCAAAGCTGTCTGTCTAAAGATCAACAGATAAATTTTCATTTCGAGATATCTTCTAATTAGAATCTATATGGGAAGTTTTAAATATGAAATTCTATTATCATTTGTTAATAGCAATGATTGTATAGTATTCAAAACATACAAGTAAATTTCAAATGTCTTAAAATTTCTTCGGGTGTGCTTTTAGAACTTTCTCAGATGTACTAATTATTGCGTAACATTAAGTTAATAAATATATTTAGAAATAATTGGCCATAAAATTGCAAATACAAATTCATATTAAGTGAGAAATTATCATTAGTATATAAATAATCTCATTGCTTTAAAGAAATTACCTCCCGGAACTGGTGCTACTTGAAATAACCAAAGGTATCATTTTCCTCTTTTTATTCTTGGATATAATCAATACTCCAAAACGAGTATAAAATAACAAACTAACTTCATTAATACATTTGCACATTTTTAAAAATAAATTGGAATGCAAGAGATACAGATCGAAAATCATATATTAGAATAATTATTATAAGTAGATAATTCAACACTGTTCAATAATTTTAATTCAAACAATTTTAAGGTTTTAAACTTCATTATTAAAATTCTGCTGTATCAGTGGATTGTTTTATTCAATTCAAAGAGTTTATTCGATTACAGAGTAAGTAGATTTATAAATTAACCTTTGAGATTCTTAGTCTCAGCTGGTCCGCCATTTGGTGTTATTTATCTTAAGCCGATCATCATCTTCATTTTACTATCCATTCAGGTAGTATAGACCCGCGTAACTTCTAGCATTGATACGCTTGCCAAGCGCTTTCCAGTATCAGATTATATTGTACATTTCACAGGATTGTTATTCTCCGACTAGAATGGTTTAAACCATTCTCACTTGAATGGTTTAAAGCACTAAGCAGTGGTTGCATTAGTGAGCTTGCAACATCGACTAACCTTCAATTTCAAAGGCTATTCCACTTAGATATGATACATTGTATCTGCAGAAATATCAAGCATTAAAAGATACTATTATCTGATACAGCAGCAAATATTAGTAGCTTGTACCTGAATAATTTACATAATAATTCTATAAAGAAATTTCAGATATGCTTCCATTTTCATATTTGTTATAATTAATAAGAGAATCGTTTTAAAAATTATAAGATTATTTTGACTGAATCAAAATTCAAATGTTTCGTAGTTTACAGTAAGTCCTTTTACGATGCATAATTTTGAACGATGTCCTTTTCTCCATTCGTTTCGGTGATGAATGGCTGAGTTTGTTAAATAATTATGTTAAATCTCGTATTTATTTGTTTTACATCAGATTTCTGATTAAAATGCCAATATTTTATATCAAGTACTTAAGAGCATTCCCTATAATGTTTCTATACCGCTAAATGTTATGTTTATATTTTATTTTCATGTAAAATTGAAACATTTTCTACATCTATATATAAAATTACCTGAGTAATATAATTCTGATATTCTATACAGACATAAAATTTAGGAAACGTTAGATTGATATTTCCTTTGAACATACAAGAGCAATACGTAACTTCA
>BMAW01104534.1:10374-20769 GCA_019974015.1 Nephila pilipes | reverse complement strand
GTGCGGCAATTTATAAAATTTTTCCACAACCTGTTTTTATTAAATTACTACTATTAGCTCACACTCTTTCTATATTTCCTGTTTATCTTGCTCAAATTTTCAATCGTTAATAACATACTTTTTATTCATCTACTCAAGTTCAAATACATTTTTTTAAATTTGTAATGGATGACCAATTAATGTTAAAACATAAGTTTTCTTAAGTGTTAAGTTTTTTCAAACACTAATTCATTTAATTAAATTTAATTGGGGAAATTGAAGTTTAGCCCAACCGCTTGGCGCGATTTCAAAAATTGCCAAACTTGGCGATTTTTTTTGGCAGAACGTTAAGTACGCGAACCGGAACAGGGTAGCCACATTTGGCAAAATACCGCCAAATAATTCTTGTCACCAAGGGAGGTTGGGTTAAACTGCATTCAAACCATTTAATTTACCGGATGAATTAAGAAAAAAGCCAATGCTTCTACTATGTCATTTGTCTTGCAAAGGCAAAGGTGGTAGAGCGTCGAAGAATCTTCATGCCTTCGGATCGAATCTCGTCGAAGCACAATTTTTTTTTTTTTTTTTTGATTTTCAAATAATTAGTTTTAGTTTTATATGGGGGAAAAAATTCTCTTATATAAGACATTTAGCAGGATAAAAATTTAGGAATAAATACCATCAATGACGAAGTTTGTAGATTGCTGGAAAAAAATTTCTTTTGTCACTTAATATTGTGATTCTGTCATATGTATATACATATTTATATTAATTGTAATTATTTAATAAAAAGTAACTAAAATAAAATTTTTCTTTGTTGACTTATGTATTAATTGATTTTAATTTTTTATATATATATTACTTGTTTAGATATCATAATGCGTAAATAATTTCATATTGTTTTTTCTGGCCCTTATAACTCGAATTTAACATCTTCATCTTAAAAATTACCTGTAGGAGAATTTTTGTGATGCATTAATATTCGGTATTTTGCCACCAAACGTCAAAGAATTTTTACTGTACGTTCCATGATGAAATATTAAAAAACTAAATTTTTAATATTATACATGTTAAACGTGGAGATATGTTTCATGTTAAAAGATAGTATAAAGCTAAGTAAGGCACCACTCAAAACTCTGTAATTTTTTTTTTTTTTTTTTCCAAACGCATAGTATTAAATAAAAATAAACAATAGAAGAACCGAACAAACTGTCAAACCTAACAACAGACCAATTCCATTGCGAAAGGCTAATGATGAGTCTGCTGCCGGCTTTCTCGTTGGCGACGTCTGGCATTTCATATTCGTGCATGCGCGCGCACAGTCGCTCTTTTATTCAGTTTTAGTTTAAAAACCTGTTGCACAGCGAAATGTTTTAGTTCAGTATCCTGTTGCACTACCAAATATATGTCTCGTTCAGGGAAAGCCAATTTTTCTTACAGAATCCATTCCTCCAATATTTAACAATCAAAGCGAACATTAAATTTTCAGCCTTCTGACAAAATAATTTTCACAAGATGCGACTTTTTTAGTTCGCTGTGTGAATTGATTACTCAACTCTAACCTTCAATGGACAAAGTTTAAAGAAGAAATTCAAACTCGTTATATCATGTTTGAATATAATTACATTTAAACAGATTTCTAGTGAGTTAACTTTATATTTTTTTGTAGTGTAGCGTGTCATTAAAATGTGAAAATTAGAATGAATAAGTTCTATAATTATATGAACATTTTTGATTTGACGATGTTTACTGACCACTGGTTTCCCCGAAAGAGAAGTCTGGCCATGGTTGCCTAGCGATCCTGGTCGCAGGTGGGCATTGTTTTCGTCGAGTTTTATGTTCGAGCCCTGATCGTACTAAAGACCCACAGTGTAGCAAAGCTGGTGCACTTTAAATCTGGTCTAGGTCCCAAGTCATGGTGTGGAAGTTTGGAGAGGGAAGTGACAGTTCAGGTGTCGTCCTCGTCACTTGACTGAGATAAAAAAAAAATTGCCAACAGCCCTCATGTTGTATTCCAATGCGACGTGAAAAAAGAAACACATTCTTCGAAAGAGTGCACCACAAATAAGAAAAGAGATCGATAAGAGTTTATTTACCTACCTTAGCATAAGAATTTGTATAGGGTTTCTTAATAAATAAGAAGATTTAAATAATTTATTTGTTTTGTGCAGTATTTGGCGTCTCTACCAGGGTATCTGGAGGTTATTTAGAAACTAGTTGATTTGAATGTATTTTATTGAGAAAAAAAAAAGAAAGTAGTTTTGATTTGTAAACATATCGGAATATAGAGTGGCTTTATTGTAAATAATACTATAACAAAGTGAAAACACGAAATTTCGAAAACACAAAAGAAAAAGAAAAAAAAGCTAAAGGAAATCTTGGTAACTCTAATAAATTTATTATCTTCACAATTGAATAGACAAAAAATTAGAGCCACTATTTAAAGCAGTTGATTTTGTAAATAATTTCAGGAAATCCGACGCATAGTTTGATAAAGTTATTTTTGGAAATTTAAGTTAACAAACACAAATGCACATTAAATCAAAGTAGGGCAAATACTCATCTCGCAAATTTCAATCAAAAAATCGAGAAGCTTTATCAAAACACCAAAAAGAGCTGATCAAAAGCAAACTGAAAAGTACATAATACAGAAATTAAAAATTATTAAAATCGAGTATATCTGTAAATTTTATGGTGACATAAACCAGTGATAAAAAATTTGGAACAGTTTGGAATTGGTAGTTATTAAATTTTATTATTCAGACAAAGTGGCCAAATTTAATTATTTGGAAACCTATATTTTAGGAGGCACTGATCTATGCACAGTTCAAAGTTTTCACGTTTTCTTTTCGACACATGCTGCTGCTAAAAATTTATTAAATAAACGACTGCTAGAAAGGATGTACTGATTCAAATCCATATGAATAATATGTTGAATGTTAGACTTTTGAAACACAGTCAAATGATATTTGTGCAATTAAAAAACTTAATGATAAATTTTTTTCAAAATCGAGAAGTTGAGTATATCTACGACCGTGTCCATTGAAAATATTGAAAAATTATATGCACAACTGTTTTGAAGGCTCTGCAGTAAGACATCCTCATCATAGAATTTAATTAGTTAGATAATTAAAGTTGTTTTCTTGCACAGACACATCAACAAATTATGAAATTTTCAATTACAGTCATTGTCATGCGTACGATCACTTAAATTGAACCAAAAGATGATTTCTAATAAATAAATCAGACAAAGATTAACTGTTTTTCTGTACAGTTAATTTCAACAGATGTTTATTAAACAATAATTAAAAAAAAAAACGAACCGTGTGTTTTGTGACTCAATCCTACATTCAAGTTAAGACAGAGATTAAGAGTATAAATTATCTCCAAATGAAATGAATAATGTTTTATTAAAAAAGGAGACAACATGCTGTAATTGTTCCGAAAGGCATTTGCCTTCGATGTGTTTTGTTATACATTAACAAAAAGATGTTAGAATTATTAAGCCGAAAAATGATGAATCTACTAACAAATAATACTTTTCTTACAAATAAATCTGAAAAAAAAATATCAATGAAATTTATTTACAAACACTTGTTCAATTTGTGGCTAAAAAAAATGGGATTAAAGAGTACAGTTAAAGAGACTGTTACTCACGGATAATTTGGAGGCACATAAAAAACAGAATGTTATAATCGTTATAATATACATTTGAGAAGTTTGGATAGAATGAACAAAATAGAAATTCCAAGTCATTGATCAAACGAACATTTGTCCATACCTAATATGCATAATATTAGTTATTTAACAGAAAGGAATGCACGTTTTTAAGAGAGACCTAATTTTAAAATCCGAATACTGTTTATACGAAGAAATTGTTAATTTTCCCTAATACTTAAATCCGCTGGAGTTCAATAGATGCAGATATACTTATCCAAACGACTGGTTGTTGGTAACAATACAAATGGACTTTTCTTTTGATGTCAATCTTGGTCCAATGAACTTACTGCACTTCAGATATGGAAAACTGTTATAACGTTACGTTTGAATTTCGAACTTAAGAAAAGCTCAAAAGGAGGAAGATGTGTTAGGAGCCGTTGTTCTGTCGAGTAGCGAGTAGTACTTTTAGTGTAGTTTTTCTTAAAACAAAATTCGAGCTCCCAACACCATTTTGAATATAATTAGATTTTTATGTATTAATTTTTTGTTTGATAATTCTTTGTAATGTTATTTTTCATTAAAATGAGAAAATAAGATTGAATAATTTATTTTCTATCATAAACCTTTTTTGGGTATATAGACGATGTTCACATACCTCTTATTTGCTCAAAAAAAGAGCTGTATGAGAGAAGTGAAAGAAGGTAAGAGCCTTTTTACTAAACTTAATATAAAAATTCATAGGTTTTTTTTTTTTAAAGCGAGAAATTTTTATTGACTAATAAATGTTTTTAGGAGCTAAATAGATTATGAAATACAAATAATGAATGAAAAACGCGCTGAAATGGAAAATATACTCACTTTACGTCATTTAAAATAATTCATTAATAGTTTTTCAGATTGCTTCAAAAGAAATAAAAAATATCTTCAAAATTCGGAGAAGGGGGGAATTTACAGAAATATTTACACTTTTAGCTTCTGATGGGTGTACCCATTGCATTCAAATAAATGTAATAGAGTATATATTCATGAAAGAAAGAAAAAAAAGTCAGCAGATTTAACGTTACTTTCGCGAATTCTAAAATGTTGGTAGACAGGAGGCCAAGAAGTTAGGCTACCAGTTAGCTGTTTTGAATTCAATAATGTTTAGCTTGAGAGTTTTTAGATTTTCAAGAAAAAAGTTTTCAAAAATACTTTCTAAAATCGATAGAAAATACTATTTTATGGAAACCTTTCTTATGTTTTATTCAGTCAGATAAGACTTTATTACATTCTAATAAATATAATAGAATCGAAATTTGAGGAAGTAATTTCACAGGATAGTAAACATCAGAGTAATCTTATTGTGGAGAGTAATCATAAAGTAAAGAAAATAGAGCTGTCACCCAGATAAACACTCACAATAACATTATAGGAAATAAAGGTTATCATTTTAAAGAAAGCAAAAATCGACGCCGCTAAGTTGGTGCCGCTTGGAAAATATAGTGGTTTTTACGCCAATATTTTTATCTTCTTCTATTGCTGAAAATTTCATTTTCAAATAACTGGTATTGATTTAAACAGCATTAGGAAGTACATTTCAAAATGATGTACATACCAAGAAAATACCCATTTTAAAATGACTGTAAATTTTGATTATTTTAAAGTACAAACATCATTTTAATTTTAAGAAAGAATAACAGTCGTATTCCGGTTCAAATTTTGATTTTTAGGCCTAAAAATCAAAATTTGAACTTGAATAGTTATTAAAAAAAATTGAAAATATTTGATCTGGAATTCTTTTATTATGCACTTCTCTCATTACTTTTTAATGTCCTAAGTTTAAAGAAACATTTTATTCATAAAACTTTTATGTACAGATCTATACAATGACAATTGTAACAAATAACATCAAATAAAAGAAGTAAATTAATATGATAATATATCAAAATCTATAGAATTAATTAGAAAATAATAAGCGTGTGCAAGAATATTATAAGAATAGAACCTAAGAAAATACACATTATGCAATAAAATGTAATAATACTATTAATAAATGCATTTAAAAATGTCTAATATACATACATATGAAGGATCTTGAAGTATTTTCATAAATATAAAGTTCCTTTATGAAAAGAAAATTTAAATCACACTTTAAATTCGATATAAAGATAAGAAGGTACTATTTTTATGTAGCAAGCACAGAGAAAAAAAATAAAGCGAGGCATCAAAACACATTTTAGAAAGAAAAAAATATATATAAAAGATATATCTGGAATAGTTAAAATAGTCAAGTTTCAAACTGATAAAACTTCAGATAATCAGATTACAAGTTTTAAGTATGAATCTAAAATAGTTTAAAATGCATTTCAAAGTCATCAAAATATTCGTTCAAAATTTAGTGCTTATAATAAAGGACATTTTAAACAGACATATACTTCTCTCTTATTTTTTTTTTTTTATCATTTATAATTATTTTTCTGAACACCAAAATTTTTAAAAACAATTATTAAAAATGAAAATAAATCATGTAGCATAATTATACATATTAATATTTTACGACTTATATATTTTTATGAATATTTTTATAGATTGTATTGATAATATTAAAAAAAATTAAAAACGCAATAATATCTTTCTAATTTAATGCATTAATACTAATAACTCAAACATCTTTTTGCATGGAAACCAAATCAATTTTAAACAATAAATACTTCCTCTTTAATATGAAAATCAAACACAATAATTTAATTTTTATTAATCAGATTTTTAAATATTGAAATGTATTATATAACACAAAATTACGTATAATTAAAAACAAAGATGAATCAAATTATGAGAATTGTATCTGTTTTATTGTCGATTATTATGTATTTCTTTATTTTTGATATCTTTTTTTTTTTAAAAAAAAATCAATTTATTTTCTGTTTCAATTATTATTATTAAGTCTTTTGAAATTTTTCTTACTCTTCTTATATAAATTTAATTTATATATTTTAATACAAAGAATAATAAATTATGTTTTTTCATCAAAAATCAAAACTTTAGTATCGATTCTATTGGAAAAAATATACTGTCATTACCTCCATTTCAGATAAATGATTTCATTATTAATTTGAACGTTCACATACAAAAGACAGAAATGACACACACACACATATATATATATATTACAGATTTTTTATTATTATTATACGATTATTATATTGAAAATAATAGCACAGAATATAAATGACAGATCATATGTGAAAATAAACAATTAGATGGGGGGGGGGATGTTACAAAGCTTAAATTCAAATATAAATCTTAACTAAAATATGAAAACAAAACTAAAAAGTCTTAGAACAGCACACGAATAAAATTTCGCTAAAATTCATTCCATATATACATTTTTCGAGTGAAAGCAAAAATAAAAGATCCTTCAAAGAGTACATCATCAAATAAAAATGTATTTCCAAACAAAGAACTTACCGCTTTCACCCAGCATTATAATGATTACTTTATTTTCCGCACTCATCTCGGAAGAATCTGACACATACAATACCAATTCGATTGAAAACTTAAAAAGTATCAACTTTTATTTCCTTTGAATGCAGACTGAAGATAAAATTTTCACATTCGTTACAGTCAGCATGCCTCACGTGTCAACCTTGTATCCATACGATAAGTTCTGAGCAGTTTAGTAACTCGGGAGCTTGATAGATGAATTGCGCATGCTCGAAAATGACGAGCTTATCAAGTTCTTGTTCTTCGCGATGCATAAGCCAAGAGTGAAAACGGTATGCGGAGTAGTTAAAGTGCTCATAATATTTTTATAAGTTCTTAATTTATAGTTCTGGAAAAGACCGTACTGAGAAATATGAAATGAAAGGAGAAAAAATGATTGAAATAATGAAAGAGTTAGTAATTTATTCTACGTATTCATAATGCAGTATTGACTCATACGTACTTAACACAACATATTAAAAATGTGCAGTTTATCTAGAATTTGTACTCGTTGCTATCTTTTATATATATAAAAAAAATCATAAATATTGCCTGTATAAACAAAAATGTGCGTGCAAATGTCGAAATATTAATTTGCATATGGAGATATTAAATCAAAATAACCAGAAAAAGGATTGTACAATACTTTAGATCTTAAAATAATTCAGTTTTTGTTCATCATAAAAATGCATAACAGAATCTTTCGTTGTTGTTTTTATGGATATATTTACATATTTATTATAGTAGTTTTTTGAATAACCTTTAAAAAATAAATTCACCAGTGCTTTTTTTTTTTTGCCATCTCACTTCATGTCTCAATAACCAGAGAATTAACAAGGGAGAAAAAAAAAAATTTCCCCCTTCTCTTACTAGGAAGTATGAATCAGCGCAACTGCAGGATGTGTGATCAATGAAAGGTTTTCGACCAATGTATGTTTTCTTTTATGCTTAGTCCTGTTTTGAAAGAAAGTTGTTTCCATGCTGATGATTGTTTCTTATGGTAACAAATTTTTATTTACCTCTAATTTCTTTCTTGCTTCTTTCTACATGTATTGTAATTACTTTTTTGTTTTCTTTTTCCTTCACGAGTTTTCAATTCAATCAGACTTGAAAACAACTTATTCAATTGCATATTAATATTAGTATTTTTGCTCTGTCTGGTAAAATATATTATTCTCTGAAAATAGCGACTAAAAAAATCTGCAGATGAGTTCATTAATTCTATGTATTTCTAAATATTTTTAATATTCCATACATTTTTCTAAAATTATAACTTTTAGAAGTATTATTTTTCATCCTTATCTTGACAATAATATTCACTTACTCCTGTTTTTAAACTAAGCATTTTTTTTTGTACTTTGAAATATGCGATTTCTTTAATTGTTTAGATTTCCATTCCTCGTTATTTAATTTTTTGACTTTGAATTTAAAATTTATTTAATTCATATTTTACGAACATCATTTCTCACAAAATAATATTTTAAAGTATCATACATCAATTTTTAAATCCTAAACATTGTACACTCATTCTCATCCTATGTCGAAATAATGTTTAATTTTTGAACTTAATTTAAACTATAGAGGTTCTGAAGTAACAGATACAGAATGTTTTCAAATTAATTTAATGAAAATAATTAAATACTTTGAAACATTTTCGAATTTAGATTTGAAAAACATATCAGGAATAGTCAAGTTAAATGATTCGATTAAAATATTTTTCGGGGAGGGGGAAGGAAAGCTCGAGCCTTGATAACTCTTAATAGAAATGATAAATCTAATTAGGAAAAGTTGATAATTTTTAAAATTTTTGGAATAGTGCAACTGGGTAAATTTTAACTTATTAAGCTATAATTTTATATAATTGTAATAACTATTAAATTTATTATCATCAAAATGGAGACATTTGTTATGAAGATTTTAATTATTTTTTGCTCTTTTTTAAATGAAAATATTGTTAAGTAAAACAACTATTATTATACAACAGAAAAATTGTAATTTCCATTAAAATTTAAATATTAGTGATATTTACAAGAAATCGTCAATGCATGAAATATTTAAAAGAATACGAATAAAATAATGACGAAATATGAAAGTTGCATGGTTGAAATTTTTAAAATACAGTTAGAAACTAAATAAGAATGGTATTGACCAAATGCGTCATTTTTAGATGTCAGGAAAAGAGTCTTTAGTTTATTCAGCATTTATGTAGGATGTAGACATTATTTAAATGTTCACTGTTTTCTTTTAATGTTCAGAAGACAAGCTTTAATCTAACAAAATATTTACGAGGCTATGATAAGTAAAAATAGCGTAATAGAAACATTTTTGTTAAGAGTACATTAAAAGAAAGAGCTTTCAACTATTTGTGAAAGAATAACATAAAATTTTTCAAAATCTTTGTTTAACTTATATCTAATATGAAAACTGTCAGAAATAAACTGATTGAAAATAATCATACCTTTCATATATAAAGTTAATTTTAAGAACAATAAAAATTTTAGTTCCTATTTAGCAATGAGCTCATTTTTGATATAATTTTTTATAATAATACTCAACGTGTGAAAGAAATTTACTTTTAATTTTATTTTAAATGTTGAATTTAATTATTCTTTCTAGTAAAATAAAGTTAGATAATTTGATTTGACGATATGTATGTTTATTGTTCAAAGGCCTAATTTTTTTAAAAAAAATTTTAAAATTAAAATAGCTTTTCTATTTTTACGTGAATACTTTTTGAGATAATTGAAGTTGACAATCATTTCAATATAACAGTATTTTTTGGTATTTTTTACTATTAAACCAAGTGAAAAAAATATCTTTATTTTTTTATAAGATGTTACTGTTAATCGTCCTGTTGGCTAATTTGAGTGAAATGGATCGTATTGATTCGTATCGTATTAACGATTGTATTAATGGGTCGTATTGCGATTTTGACTTGAGAAGGTATTGATTACTATAAAATAATACTTTATATAAAAATACCTTCTATAAAAATAGTTTTATCTATTTTTCAGAAAGAAATATATTTATACCTCCGACTGTTTCGCATAACAAGAACAATGTCCCCAAACAATGATTAAGTTGGCATTATTGAAATAAAAATGATCGGTGTAAATTTGGCTGGAATTGTACATACTTTCGTGGTCAACAAAATTTTACATACGTATCGAGGTATATTATCTTATATTCTAAAAATGTCTTTTTAAGTACATTTTATAATTTTGTAAGTAACTTCTATATATAACTGTCATTATATAACAAGAGTTCTATTTTATAACTATCATTATATAACAA
>BMAW01104525.1:0-21065 GCA_019974015.1 Nephila pilipes | reverse complement strand
TATATATATATATATATATATATATATATATATATATAATTTGCGGTATTGGATACATATTCTCTAATGTCATACAAATAAATACGAAACTAGTGCTTATAAAAGTCAGAATGTCCAAGATAATTTACTGGAAAAAATTACATTTCAGTTACAAAAATTTGGATAAAGCTTCTGAAACAATAAGGAAGAGATGTGAAAAGCTCAAGCGGAAATAAATTAAGGTAGGAAATTGCATTTATAGAAAAATCTTATACTTTATATTATTATTTCACTTTTTTAATCGATGAAGATATCTCAGTTTAATGCTTGATTAATGGCCAAAAAATTATTCAGTTTAAAATTTAAAAAGATTTGGTGAATTGACCAAAATTAGGAAAAGCATGATAGGTAAGCATTCATTTGAATATATCAATTTTATCCACAGAGGAATACACATATAACTAGATTTTAAATAAATAATTAGAATTTAAAGATTTTATTTACGAGTGGTAAGTTTCGACATTTATTTTGAAAGAGCACGCAGTACACCACATGAAACAAATCACCTCCATAAAAATACACACCAGTTGCTGAATTAATGATGGAGGTGGCGTCAGTAGAGAGAAATGACACATGTGCAGAGAGACGAAAAAATGAGAGCAGCAGCAGACCAGCGTGCGTCATACGTATCTGAAAACGTAGTCGGCAATAGGAGTGCGTTATCTGGTGTGAATGCGCACGTGGACTATGAACGCCTACAGACCACGTATGGTGAACAATATCATGTCCAGTCAAATGGCTGGACGCAGGTGTTGCATAATTGGTGAAGAAAGACGAAGCGTGGATGATGAGTGATGGATGATCGAGGTGGGAGTCCATCCACATCCACGAATGAAAACAACTAGAGTAAAGGTCATGGTGTTCTAGAGTAAAGGTCATGTTAGGTCTTTTAAAAATACTTCTGAGGGGGAGCAGGTTGTGTGATAATTCCTTTAATCGTAGGGCACGCAGTTTTACCTCAGTGGTCTCTTCAAACTGATTGTCTGTTACGACAAATGTCGCTAGTGACTATGTGAAAAAATAGTGAAAAATGCACATTTCATTTTCATGGTTTATTTTTATTATTTTTCCTTGAGAAAAAAAAATTTCGATACTAATTTTCGGAACACTACTCATAAATTTCTGTCATTTGAATGTGATACACCTGAGATTCAACTTATTTAGAAATTCAGATTTAGATACAGGCATTAAGAGAAAGAATAAAATTTCGAATTGTTTTGTTCTTAATTTTTTTTCTTTTATTCAAGTGATTATTATAACTTTGTGAAATTAATCGCCATTGATGATAATACTCTGGTAGTGAGTGTACAAGTAAGTTATCATTTGTAAAAGGAAACGTATATATAATTTTAATTATGATAAACATGCAATATGTTTCATTAAAAATATATATCTGGAAACAAAGAGCAGCAAAGAAAATCCAAAAACACAATATTCCTTTTAAAAGGAAATAAATTGTTGGAATGATTTATGACAATAATTTTATTATTTTTTTATGTATCGTCAAACTTTATGTACAGTATACATTGAAGGAAAATGTAAATTTGGATTTTTTTTTACTCTAAAATGAAATATTTACTTCAGTTCTAAATGTCTTATTTCAGAAAAGGAAAAATATATTATTTTGAAGTATTTCAATTGTAGCGTTTTTATTATTTAATAATTGTTATTAATTTTTCTTACTAAGTGTGTGCATAATATTTTTGTATTATATTTATGAAAAAAAAAATAAGCATACTAATATATTTCAAAAATATTATTACACTGAAATATAAACAAAAACATTTGATTCAACTGTGAAGGTATTTTGTCAGTCGTAACTTGGTATTATTACAAAATCAGAATTCATAGAAAGTTAAACTTACATAAGTAGATTTCAGATTTTGAACTATATAATTTTCATTAAACTGAGTGACTTCTTTGGCTCTCAGTTTGACAGGAGAAGAAAACCTAACTAATAACTTGAATTAAGCAGAAGCTAGTTAGTTATCAGCATACTACCTGGATACATTCTTTTGATGTACATTATCTCCCAAGAAACATGCGCCAAATAAAAACAGCATGATAATGCAACAGTGGTAGGTGGTTATTCTAAAATGTATTACATGCTAATTAGCTTTTAAGCTTTCAATTTTACATAATAAAATCAATTATGAACATAAAACTTAAAGCATCCATGTAATCATATATATTTCAAATAAACATAATAAATTTCACATGACATTTAATATACATTATTGACAAACTGCAAAGCTCACTAATCGATTAAAAACTCAATTATTCAACAAATCCCTCCACACCATAAGCCGTTGTTAATAAACTTAACACTATTTCACGGTTTATTTATTTAATAATATAATACTTTTACCAAATCACGGAACGTCATCCCTTACCTTTAGTGAACGAAAAATGCCACAATAAGTTTTAATCTTCCAAACTATAAACGTCCAGTTGTCTTAAATCTCGAAAGAAACGATCGTATAAAAGCAAACACTTCCAAGGAATTCAGACTTCTTCCTTAATCCTTTTAATCTTGGCGTGAAGAACTAAAAGTTCCTGCTGAAACTCAAAACCACCGTGTCAGTTCATTTTCAATCATGCTTTCTAACAAATTACCCCTACGAGCTATTTCCGGGTGCAATCGCGAAGAAATCCGTGATTTCTAATTTGAAAAACTAGTCGAGTTCAGTGATTGGTGTACCTTGCGGTTCTAATAAGATTACTACTCCGGGAATTTAGCTTAATTGGTTTTTTTCTGATAGTTTTTTTCCTTCACTCCCTTTCTTTTTCTGCCTGTGCCCTATCTTTGCTTTGGTCGGTTTGTCGAATCGTTTCTTCTAGTTCTTACATCGGGAGAACCCAGTCTTGTGGAAAATAGTTAAAGGTGGAAAGAAATAATTATTTGAAACTTTGAGAAGAGAAGCGGAAGTTCTTGACAACTGTGTTTACTTTATTCGATGTTTGATGTACGTCCGAGTACTAGACGTTTGCTGATTATAACAAATTTGGTAAGACATTGAAATGTTTAATTTATTTCAAGTAAAAGTTCTTCAGTCTTTTAATTAAAGTTCGTTTATAATTATGTGAAATCAATAAATGTAAAGTTTTTCCTCATCAATGGAAACGGTTATAATTATTAAACTTTTATGAAATAATATTTAATATATATAAAGCCTAAATAAATGTTAAATTTTCATTTAGTTAAATTTTTTAAGAGTTTACAATTTAAGGGTTTTTAATTTCCCATAAATTAGAGTTTTCAGCTAATTTTTCTTTCAGTTGTTTTGGAAAAAAATTAAAATCTCGTAAATTTTAATTATTTAAGAGTTCAATTATTTTTCACTCTAAATGAGAACGAAAACTTCAAAATTTCCTCAAAAAATTATTTTCATCATCAACGCCTCAAACGTTATACTGTTAGCTCTCTATAAAATTTGAAATAGAATTAAAAAATATATTTTATATGAGTGAATGATTTATGATGGGAAAATGTATTTGTTTTACCACAAATGTGAGTAAAAAATTCTGTTTCATCCAGATAAAAAGCTATTTTTTTGAAATAAACTACAAAATAGGAAGACAGAAGAAAAGCCTTGCTCTTTTAAAAATACATAGAATATCAATTAACATTTTGCATCATTTGCTTGTGAAGAGAGAATAGGAGTAACAATTTCTCACAAACATATTTAAAATTTTACTAACATTTCAAAATCAAAATAGGATATTAAATTCATGCATTGAAATCCCTATTGGTGTTTTGTAATTTACATTATTTTATTTTTTTAATATTTATGCAGAAAACCTTAAGAAAAGGAATGTTTAATTATTTCATATTCAATAACGCATGAAGTTTTTGATCATTCATTTACTTTATTTTATGTTAAGTGATTTCCTTAAATTTGAAGTGTTCTTTTTAAAGGAGCTTTAATAGTTCGATTTGAGATTCAAAATGGTAATTAATATTATAATAAAATAAATGTTTATATATACATTTATATATACCAGAAATAAATTTGTTGAAATATTCATTTATAATCGCTATTATACAAATAAAAAAAACCTGAAAAGAAAATGGTGCATTATTTTGTACTATTGCTGAGACATATTTCAGGTAAAAGTCGTAATGTATGGAAGTCGAAATTTCCCTGTCTTATCTAAAATATTTCAAAACAAAAATATTTATATTTCCCATGAACATTTGAAATAAATGGAGATTAAATGAATATTACATACTTTAAATCAAATACTTTTAGATGTGTCAGAAATAAATCTTTTATACTCAGAAAGTATGAAACGAAACATATTTAAAATAAATAAAGGTAAGTAAGTATGATGATTTTGTATGAAATTCATGTGATCCTAATTCTATCTGAAAAATATATAAATGCGAAAATTAAGACTGGTATTTTTGTTTATGAACATTTCAGTTTCCTTTACTGAACAAAATGACTTATTAAATTTAAAAAAAAAAAATTCTTCTCGTATAAAAGCGATTCATCAAATGTATAAAATACCCAAAACTTTCAAAATAATTAATTACAATGCTGATATTAAATATTTTAGAAAAACTGCTCAAATAAGTTTAAGTAAAAAAAATATATATAAATTAGTATTTATCTTAATAGTGTGAACACATATTTCCTATTTTCATGCATCATATTTTCAGAATGATTTATATGTTTTCTCGTGTGGAATGAAAAATGAAACATTTTAACTTGAGAGAAGTTCTTTTAAAATATATTTATTATTAAGGCATAAGTAAATTGCTTCTACAAGATATGTATACAATGATATTAATATTATTTGAGAGTCATATTTAATGTATCACTTATTCTTATTATCTATGTATTTAGTCGCTTAATTTTTATATTTTGAACTTAAGGTGTTAACCAAATTATTTTAAAAAGAAGGTTATACATATACGTTTGTATATACTTTAAAATTTTTCAGCTGCCAACAATAATAATATTAGCAAAAAAAAAAAAGTACTTCAAACAAAATAACTATTTTTTTTAAAAAAATGCCTAAATTTCTAAAGAAAGCTATAAAATAATTTGAATATTTAAGTATCGATAAAATAAAGATTTATAATCTTGATAAAAATAAAGTTTTATAATAAATCTATTAAGTCTCTTTCCTTCAGTATGTGCGAATTGCTTTCATTTAAATGTTAAAAAAAATCAGTAGATTGGGTATCATTTAGTATATCTTATAAATTCCTTTTCCCATTCAGATAGCGTATAATCTGTTTATATCTGAATATTTTTAATGAATACACTAAGCAAAATGTTTTACTGTAATTTAAAGCTCAAGTTGCTTTTAGCTGTGCGGTGCTATTCAGCAGTTTTAGTAAGAAGTTTTTGCGGTTGTTAAACCTCTCTTCAGTAAATCAAAAGAAATGCTTTTATGGAAGAAAAAGCATGAATTATATATATGTTCCTCTACAAATACTTCTGGAAATAAAAAAAAAAGTTGCTTTGAATTACTACGCTTTTAAGGGAAAAAGAATGAAAATTATGTTTTGTTTTGCAGTAGTGTTTGCTACTAGCTTTTCATTTATACGTAAATAAATACAAGAATTTTCTGAGCAAAATAATTTTTTTCTTAAAATATTCTAGCTCATAAAGAGAAACTGACAATGTTCCTTCTTCTTTTTGCTGCACTATATATATATATATATATATATATATATATATATATATATAATAATATGTCACACTACATATATATGCACTCTGCATATATATAGATGTCAGTATAAACAAAAGATATAAAAGAGTACACATTTTGCAAACACAAAATGTTTAGTAAGAATCAGAGCAAAAAACCACTAAGACAAGAAAATAAGTAGTAACTGAAACCAAAAAACTCTAAAAATTCATATAAATATCAACAAGTTACAGAGCATATTCTACTACTGGTCAAAACCAAATTTAACTAATCAGGTAAAAAAAAATTAACAATGAAGAATTTAAGTTAAAAATATTAATTGTTAAATTATTAATTATTATAAAAGTGTTATATTTGATAAATAATGAATTTCAATTAAGGATTATCCTCATAGATATAATTGCGAAATATATAATTTTTCAGCAACACATATCATTATAATTATGAAATGTGCAATGTTTCAATCATTATAAAAGCTTGAGCAGGATGAGAATTTTACCTATAACAAAACTTTTGCAATATAAAAATATAAAAAAAAAATTCCAAAATGAAACTATTACTAACAGATTAATGCGTAAAATTTCTCCTGTACGATGTTTTACAAAATGAAAAATTTCTTTCCTGAGAAGTAAGATTCAAGTCGTATGATTTAAAAGAAATAAAAGAATGTATATGTATACATGTACTGAAAAAAAATTATATGCGAATAAGCGTAACCTCTTTTTGTGACAATCAAAATGACATTATCGCGTCTGATAAGCAGGAATGACTGAAGATTATAATTCAGTTTGTATTGTGAACTATTACGTAATTATAAACTTTAATTTAATTTTTTGTACTTAAATTTGAAAAAAAAAAAAGGTTTTTAAAATTTCCGTGCCTTAAAATGCAGCATTTTTAATGTTATTGTTTGCTTACCTTTTCAATCAAATATTGACTACCAAAACTATTTTAGTTCAATCATGATAAGTGAGAAATACTTAATCCTTACCAGTAAATTCAATTTGAGTTTATACATTTGTTTTTCTTTACAAGAAATAATTGGTTAATTAATGTGTTATACGATTTGTAAGTTTTTTAAAGAATAATGTACAAAAATATCCCCTTAACTCGAGTTAATTGAAATATATTTCTGAATTTCTTACAGACACTTCGAAATTTCTGTAATTTTTAAATTATGTGTTAAAAATATTAGTTAATTTTCTCTATTAAACATTTAAAGACTAGTTTCAATTTGTATAACATGTATTTTGCATTAAAATGCACTCTTCCATAAAATACAATATCATATTAATTCTCCTCGACAGTAAAACCTATTAAAGTTAATATTATTTAGAAATTTCGTAAGTTATTTTGAATTTGTGTTTTTTTCTTACGCTTAATGCTTACATACTAACCTATCTTAATCAACAATTTTTTAGCTATTAAATAAAGAATAAACCACAAAAAAACTTTAAATTTACCGTCAACTGATTCTAAAAATATGTGTTAGAATATGCACCAAATGAATATTTCCACGTATATTTATAAATCGTACGACAGCATGTGTATTACGATTCAGAAAAAGTTGCATCCTAATGTGAATACATACAGATAAAAAAATAAATCGCATATATAGCTCATTATGCAAATAAACACTGCATAATGAAAGGGAGCCTTCACAAAAACTCTCATTTTACCCCATATGTATCTTAAATGTACTCTTTATGGCTTTGTCCCTCCCTCCTTTTTTTCTTGCACCACATTTTTGAATCCATCAATTCATCATCATCATCATCAACGATCTGAGAGAAAAACAGCGACTAGTGCCAGAGGAAAAGAAGGGAGAAACTAGCGGGCAAAAATAAGAAAGAACGTTGAAAATCCAAAACACTAAAACCCATATCGTGTCTTTTCCCCTCAAATAGCGCACACTCCTTTCTTTTTTTGTCAGGAAACCCTCCCCCCGATGCACGGGGGAATTTATCTTCCTTCTTTTGTTCTTTTTTTACCATCCAGTCTCGGTCTTTTGTGCTAAATTCGTGCCCAAGGTCTTTTTGGAGTGATATAGGGGGTCTTGGGGAGCGAATTGGCTCGAAACAAGCATTATCCAACACAGTGAGTATTTTGCGCACGCATACAAACGTATGAGAATCCCTATAGGGTTAAGCATAAAACAGGAATTGTAGTGTTCTGCCTTAACATTCAGAATAAAGAAACTGGTAATAAGACCAAAGGAAAGAAAAGACGCCATTTGTCGTCTTGAACTTAAGCTGGAGACAGAAAATGTGCGGATATTTATGTTGTGTATTTCACAATAAATTTGTACATTTTTAAGGGAAAAAGAGTATTTTTCATTCTTTTATGTATTTTTCTTTTATTGTTCTTTTCAAAAATGGTAATATATAATACTTATGATAGTTTAAGAATAGTTTTTCAGTGGAATATTTGAGTCAGGCATAAGTATTACTAAGGAATATAATAAATAATTTCATTAAAAAAAATTACAAATAATATTACATTGGAGTAAATTACCTTTACCGTAATGCTAGGTAAACACTTATTTTGAATTTAAAAATTGTGACTTAATATTGCTTTATCTAAAATTTCCTGGTAATCGATGGTTTTTATATGAAGTTTTTTTTAAAAAAAAATATGCGAATAATGAAGAAAACTGAATTTTCTGGGTTTTTTCATGAGAACATTTTTGGACACATACATTTCAGACACAGGATAATTCCATATCTTTACGAGCGCTTAAACACTATCTATTCTTTTTCCTCATTTTTGCCTAGAAATTAATTGTTATGTTAACCTCCCATAACGAATTATTTTTGATAAACACTTTGACCAGGGAGTTATGACGAATACAACTATTAAAATATTGTTAATTTGAAATTTGTGAGAGTTTAGATACCTCACGCTCTTAAAACATTATAGTTAAAAGTATGGAAGATAGAATTTCTGAAAATGTTTCTTCTAATACATCTCTTTCAAGAGGAAAATAATCTTAATTAAAGATATATAAAATTATTTACCATTTGAAATTGATTTAACAATGGAAAAGCTTAAGATATATAAATTACGTGAAATCTTATAAAATATTATTTTGCTTAGTTACTATAAGATGTAATGATTAAAAAACCACAAAACAGATTTGAATTATTGTTTGAACTTTTGAGAAATATGTTATTTCTAAAAAAAGGAATTTGAAAGTGGAAAAAAAAAGAAACCAACTGATTAAAAAAAATAATACATGATAATGTTTTTATACAAATCATAATGTCACTTATAAATCTGTATTCTGATTGTATTTCAAAAGTATATTGATTTCTTCTTCTTTTCTTCTGATTAATATGTGTCCTTAAGTATCTGAACATACTAAATATAAATAAACTAATAAATTGTACCAGTTACTTACAATACAAACGGAATAAAGTCTTTAATTCATTTCTATTTTGTTGAAAAGATATATTACAACATTCAAATGATAAATAAATATTTTGAAAAGAAACATGTAAAAAACTATTTTGATCATTAAAGAAATATGCTATTGATATCTTTTAGTAACAAGTATGATTTGTAAAGTTTCTATCCATAAAGAAACTTAGTAACTTTTAACTTAGTAACTAAGTAATGTATTGCTTAGAACACAGTGATAATTTTCCAAACATAAGTTAAATGGGAAAGTTAACTGATTAATTGTTTTAAGTGATAAATAAATGTCAAATATATTTCATGAGTGTAATGTAGATAAATAAAACACTTATGAAAACAAAAATTCTAATTTTTCTGTCTGAACAACAAAGCCACAAAGTCAGATGAATGGATTTTGTTATAAATTTTAACTTGAATGGGATGTCTTTTTAAAGAGTCAGATACTAACAAAGAAGTATTAATATTTATGTGTATAAAAGGAAATACTAAATCAGACCATTTAATAACATGGTTATTTAATTTATTTTGACACCAGAGTAACTAAACATTGTGTGTTACTTTAAAAATAACTGAAAGGCATACTTTTATATCATAGACGCATAAAGTTTTGTACATATATGAGGACAGCATAATAAAATATTTTGTATTTTAATTAAAGGAAATATTTTATTTCTAATATTAATATTATATTAAGTATGCAATTTTACGTAAATAACATAACGGTAGTTAAATAAACTTATAAAAAAAAATTGAGAACTAATTAATACTGAAATGAAGTCAAAGATAAATGTGTTAATTTGTTTCAAAGGATGACTTTTGGTGAATAAATTCTTCTTTCTAAATACAAATATTTTATTTTTATGTCTGTTTAACTTATGGTAATAAGAAAATTCGCTGAATAACAGAAGTTTATATGCTTGCGATGGTTAATGAATCGAAACCATTAAGTTACTTTTTTAAATGAAACTGATTAAATTAAGTATTCAGATATAAAATCAAATAAACGTGTTTGCAGTTGGATTAAATACTAATACATATAAAGTGTCTTCAATTTCCGGTGTCAGTTGATCATGATATGTTTGACAAAATTGGTAAGCTTCAGATCTATTTAACAATTTGAAAAAAATGAAATTACTACCATCTCCATTAGTAGGAATTTTGAGAGAGAGAGAGAATAAACAAACATATGATCCAGTATCTCTATCCCACCTATATTTATCAAAATTAGATAAGAAAGTAAAGATTTCTCTGAAATTCTACAATTAAAAATTCGAATGTGCTTCTTTAAATATTACAAAATATAAAGGCTTAAATGTGCTGAAAAAAAATCGAGTTTCTTAATTTGTTAAGATTAGTTTGTATTATCTAATCAAATAAAATACGACATTTCTGGTTGCAGAATTTATTAATAAATTTCTTAAATTGCACACAGGGGTTTATTTAAACCATTTAAAATATATTCGTCCTTATACATTTACTTACATTAATCTTGAATTTTTCATATTAACCTTCTAACCGTTATTTGGTTTCGTAAACATTTCTTACAGCCAAAATTTCTGAAAGGGTAGAGGTACCAACTATCATTTCCATACATAGGAACGATCGAAACTATCGTTTCTTGTTGTGTTTCCTGAAAATGCTGTTATAATTGCATATTCAATAATATTTTGTGAAAAAGGATGATATATTTTTAGCTCTGAATGAGAGCGTTTTTTCCTCAACTTTTTATTAACTAGTCATCTTTACATTCGGCTTAGAGTATTATTTAATTCCTCTTTGAGAAGAAAGGTGTTATAATATGAAAAGAGGCTTAAACATATAATACCAATAGTGAAAGAGATTTCAAGCCTTGATCGTAAATTTAGTTTAAAATTTTCTTAAGATCTGAGACACTAGTGAAACAGACATGCCACAAAAATAGTAAAATATTGTTTTAAAATGATTTGTCTTTTAAACTATTGTTTTAATGATTACCTATTATTAAGTTTTTTCTCCTAATATTGAAGTATACATTTTATTTTGTACATTAATAGCAAACTTCAGTTCAATGAATTTAAATATAATTTATTTGCATTTACATATAATTTCATAATTAGCTCACGAAAACTAAGTTTTACGTTTAGGCAAATGATAAAGAAATAAAAATGTTTTCTACATGCTTTAAAAATTGTAGTTTGCAGAAATATTGTAATACCAAAATTATGATATCATATAAAATCCTTCCATTGTGTTACTAGATTAAACTATTTTTAAAAAATTTAGAAGAGCATCACAAAATGTATAAAATTTAAGACAGGTCTATTTTAAAACTTTAAAATTTGGCAGGTAATCTTCTATTATTATCTTAATAATACAACATAATTAATACAATTATGTTATATTATTTGTTTGAATATTTTTTTAAAATCTAAAATTATATTATAAGCATCAATTTACTTTACACAAAAGTGAATTATTTATTCTCAAGATAATTTATGAAATAACCCTATTACACAAATCAACGTGAGAGTTTTATATATTTTCACAACGTCTGTTTACTCTTAATTTTAAATACTAATGCATATAAATCCGAAAATAGCATGTATATTGTACCTATTACCAAGCTTTTAACGAACTTTAAATCATTGATAATTCAAATCGTATATTTTTCATTTCATGGCGAATAATTGTAAGTTATTGTAATCTCATCTATTTAGACTAGTTCCATCACTTTTCAGAATGAAATAAATGAAATTATTCTATATTTTTAACTATACACAACATTTTGATCTTAAGCTTAACGCATAAATATTACTCTTGAATTTTAAATTTTATTGCAGTTATTATAGATACATCACTATTGTAAATTTACATTTGATGTCAAAACTTAATTAAAATTATTATATTAGTTTCTTTACTTCTTTTAATTTCAATAAATAGTTTTAAAGACTTTATTATAAATTCTAAAGTACATTTATATTAAATACAAATGTAGTATTATATCATTTAATATATATCTATATATATATATATGTGTGTGTGTGTGTGTGTGTGTGTGTGCGTGCGTGTGTGTGCGCATTAAAGTGATGTGACAAACTAAAATATTACTTACATAATTTATTAATTTTTTTAGTTTAAGAAATTAGAATTTTTACTGTATTCTTACATGCAGAAAATATTATGACTTAGGAACTAGTTGTAATAAATTATGACTGAAAAGGGGAGAATATCTTTTCATCAATTCATTAACCCCTTTTTGTAAACAAATGTTGTACAGTATAATTAACAGTATGTACTTTTACATTATTTGTAGTTATTAGTATTCATATTTAGCAGAGCATATTTTCATATAATTTAAAAAACAAAAAATCCGATGAATATAAATGCAATCCTGTTATAAAATACACTTTTAATATTTCAAGGGATTAATTCATTGTCAGTCAAAAAGAACAATGCACTTGTCCCTTGATTTGCCTCTTTAATATAATACTTTTCTAATTAATAAAATCATAACAGGATTTCAATAGAAACAAACCGTTTTATAGAAACCCTAGATGCATTAAAATTAAGGTCATTAGTCTCACCCTTTTCTAATTCCTTTCAATCTCACACAACCCATCTCATTTCCAAAGATTCAAGCTTCTGAAGGTGTCGGGGACCAGAACAAAGAAGGCATGGAACAACAAAATCATAATATTCTGGCCTTCGATTAATTCAATAATGAATTCATTTCTCCTAAAACTCCTTCGTGTTTTAATGATTTTATCTTTTACAATATATTATTTAAATTCTAATGGGCTCCCCAGTGAAAATGTAATGAGAAAATTCCAACAGGCTCAGATCCCTCTGACTGATGGGCGCTGACTTAACTTTTAATCAGGTGTATTTTGACTGGCTTTTCGTTAGTCACAGAAACAGGGGATAAATGAATTAACAGTCTCATTTCCAAACAAATATTTGGCTGCAGAAGTACAGAGTCATAGGTTGCCCTTGATGAGCTGGTGCTCATTTAGAGTGCTTACAAGAGCGAGAAAGAAGATAAGTGCCCAGTTGTAATTTCATCTCTTTGCCGTTATTACTGTTGAAATATTATATGGCTTTTGTTGATAAACTTAAATCATGTAAAAGTAGAGTTCACACTTTACTTTGGAAGTTCAGTATTTACTCGTAACTGGGTTGTGTCAGGTAAAGTGTAATTTGAATCCTTTTGGTGTGGATGGAATTTTGAAATGTCAGAGTAAAATTTGATTCAGTGTTAGGCAATCAGTCAATTTATATAAGAATCCAGAAATTTAAGATTCTGTTACATGTTACATTCTGTTATTTATCTGTTTACATTCTGTTATTTATGTACATTCTGGTATTCATCTGTTCTGTTATTTATCAATAATTGAAACGATGTTGCCTGCATAAAAATATTTTTATACACTGTAAGTGTCAGGGCACTTATGTTACTTTTGAAAGGAAATTACCAAAATGGCAATTTGTTCTTTTAGCGATTGACTGCCTCCTAAACATAAGTGGTGATTCGTAAGTGGTATTTGTTGATCTTCATCTTCTTCATATCTATTTTTGTACACATGCACCATTTTTGAACACACCTCATATATATCCATATATTGTATTGGTTGTTTATCAATTAACTTTGCGATTTATGGTAAAATTAAATATCTCAAACATTAACATAGATATGGCCAGGATTGAGCATAGGAGATATGGATAAATATTACATAGCGATATATGAGTAGGTAAGAAAATATTTATCTTGAATATCGTATACTTATTTTTCCTACTTCTTCCTTGGGTTATTCAATATCGTTAGTATAAATGCAATATATTTCACAGTGTATATTTATTTTTCTGAATTACTAGGAGATTTCCTTCCAATGTATATCTGCAAATATACTTTTGTCCTCTTACACATGGTATATTCTGTTTCCTTATACATTATTCAAACAACATGTTCACATTATGTACACAATAATTCCTACAAACTGTTTATTCAGGGTAAGATACATCCATCCAAGTTCTTTAGAATAAATAAAACTACACCTTTATCTTGAAATGCTACATACTACCACTATGAAACAAGTATGTTGTGAATACTATGATGGTACTTTTATACCAAGTATTCCTAGCTTTATAATATTCAATTCGACTCTATATGAATAAAATTTTACAAAATTTTATAATTTTTGTTAAGTTACTTGTTGAAATAGGTGTTGAGATTGTGGTATGATTGTTTATTAATGGCCCACTGAAAGGAGGCTGTACTTGAGGTTATGTGAACTGACTTCTTAATTTTAACCTCGATCAGTAATCTTTTCAGGGACGACACCTAGAGTGCTCTTTCTCTCTCCAAACTTCCACCAAACCTTGGGAGGTTTGGGGATATCCCACAATTGAATCATCCCGCTACGTGGTTTTAATGGTGCTCAGGGAATTTTTAATGAATGGAAACACTATAGGCTCTTTTTAAAATAGACATAAGAGGTACATTGCACGCATGTAACAATTTAAAATTATTATCAAAAACTCGTAGTTTGCTTACGCATTTCAGTTCTTCATGAGCAGAAGTAATGAGCTATGTTCTTTTGATAAATAGTTCCTTGGGTTAGTTTCAATTTGTAATGTATTCATTTTAACTATCTTAAAAATAAAACCTAAGTTTAACCATTCAGATCTAAACATTCTTTAACTCACACAGTATAATTACAGTCTAACCTTAATGTGTTTCGAACTTATACATCCAAAATATCCTTTTTAAATTTTTCATTAACCTTGACTTTTACTTTAGTTCACCGTAATGGAAAACAATTTATATCAAACAATTTTTGAATTCGAGCATTTTAACAGTGGCATTAACTTGGTCTTAGCAAGTTATCTAGTTGATCGGAAGTGCTGAATTATTGCTTTGATGAAGATAAACAAAGGTAATGATATATACAAAACATAGCAAAACAAACAATAGCAGCGTTAAAAGCCTGGCATGAGTTTAAAATTTATTCTGGAACTTTCTGAGAAATATTTTGTCTCTGTGAATATAAGTGAACATTACATTAATATGGTTTTAAATGTGTACTGTTAAAGGATAGTAAAATGCGTTTGGTAAAATAAAATAAAACTTTTGTTCTTTACGTAAATATAATTTTATAAACGAATTTGTTAATTGTTTTCGTGTTCATTACGTTTTATTAGTATAATTTCAAAATCCGAAATGTAACGGCTTTTCCAAGCTTCCTTTCAATTTTCACTAACCAATGCAGGGTGTGGTCAGGAACGATTTGTACATCTTCGTCTTGCCATTCAGACAGCAGTTATTATTATGGTCAATTTTCTAATTGTAGTGGTATTCTGCTTGCCCGCCTGCACTATTCGTTCTGCAATTTCAGACCATCACATATAACGTATAAGACAAAATATTTGTTCATTTGCTTGCTGATCGATCTCGCCTTCACTAATTTCGATCTTCCTAATCGTGTTTGCGTTCCTTCTCATCCGTGGAAGGCAGAGATCAGCTATATTCTATCCTGGATCAGTCAGATACATTGCGCACAAAGGTTTCTCGTCCTCATTTGATGTGTATGGAATCCTTTGCAATCATTTTCTGCGGATGCTTGAATCTTGCGAAAGCATTTCTATCTTCAGAAGATTCAATCATTGTTCATTATTCTATTCTATGATAATTTTATGATCTGAAGAGCAGTAACCTTTGTGTTGTGCCATTAATTTTTGTAAAATTTATCAACTAATTTTGTTCCATGAACAAAATATTATGTACTTATACACACAATACTAACATAAATGATATTTCTTAAATACCCAAGCTGCCTACAGGATTATTTGTACCCTCTTGATGTCGACCGAAGGTGGTATATACTCACAAATCTAATTTACCAATTCAGGAACGATGATAGCAGGAGAATCAGTTTACTACCATCCTTCCACATGTTCATATTAATTATTTTGAAGAAATAATGAAAATTTCAACATATATTTCTATATACAAACTATTGCACATTGAATGCATGTATTCCTCAATCGATGGCACAAACTTACATTGGTCTAAGAGCAGTGTTCTTATCTTTAAGTCTTGGGACCCCACTGTTCTTGAAAATTTTAACATTGGTCTCCCTTTCTCTCAACCACAAACATACATGAAAAACATTTTTAAATTTCATTTTAAATTTAATAAATGAACTAGATTCTAAATTTTATTTCAATTTTAGTAAAAGTTCTTTAGAGTGAACAAAATAATCATACTTTTTATTAGTTGGTGCAATTTCATCAGATTTACCTCAGTATTGTATCAAATTAATTAACCAATATTTGACATCTTTAACCTGAGTAATGGTTTATATTGATAACACACACACACACACACACACATATATATATATATATACATCATTTGACACTGCTCGACGTAAAACATCTTTAATGTTTTGCAACGCTGACCGTTGTTTAGATTTAATTTGCGTTAAGGCTTACAAAGTCGTTTCATATAAGAATGTGGGGCAGAATAGCAGAATCTTAATTGCCCTTTCAAAAATTGTGGGAAATTCAGCTGTAGCTCTGATTGAAATTCAGTTAAGGATTTTTATGAAAATTCAAGTCTTAAATGTGAGCCACTCAATAAATCAACTAATTCCGCTTCGGCTTTATATGACAGGTAATTAATATTTTTTATGTCAATCAAAAAAATTTTTTTTTATCCAAAATAACTAATTGAAGTTTGTTATTAATTGGTTAAGATAATATTTCGGTTGTGTCTAATATTTCTTTAATTTTTTTTTTTCTAAATAAAATTTTCACCTCCCCATTTTTGATCGCCTCCCATAGTTTAAGAAGCGTCTGTCAAGAGTGTGCTAATCTGAACTAAATATAATGTAATTCTTTATTTTTCACAAATGAGTCACAGTTTATTTTAGATAGTAAATCAAGTCGTTTGCGATCTGAAAAGAGCTAATCATCAAGTAATACTAATCTAATGTTGTTGAGAGAACATTTACTGGGGAAAATTGAAGCCGTATTTTAGGCTGGAATCTCTATGCATGCTGTCACATAATATACTGGTGCTATAAGTGAGGAGTTCTTCCTAATGGTTGATAATACCCAACCTCAAAGAAATAGATTATTTGATGCTAATTTTGAGGAGCAATGCTTGGGCCGAATGAAATGACTGCTTCGACTGCCGGACCAAATTAGGGCCTAGCTGGGAAGAAGATAGGTGCCTAAGTCTTTCTTCTTCAATATTGTTAAATGAGCAGGAAACTAGAATTGCTTAATGCATGGACTTTGGTTTCCATTATAGTATGCGGAAACAGTAATCGCGATATGAAGTGTCGATGCCGCAACTACATCAAAAGCTTTATATAAAATAGAAAGCTTTATACTAGATAATACTAATAAAACATTACATAAAATATACACATTTTATTAATAGTATTTAGTAGCAAAAACTTTTCTTATTCAAAAGTTAGCAAACACTAATCTATTTGAAAATTTTAAATTTATATTTTATACGTTTTTGTAGGGCAGTAGCTGTCGCATTTTTAATACATTTGTATGTAATGCTTATGTTTAATAAGGGCTGTAAGTCAGAAATTTTTGGAAAATTGTAAGTCCTGCTGAATAGGAAAGAGCATCTTATTCATGGGATAGGAATTAGAATTAGAAAGAGTTACTGAACATATGGAACATGAATGGAATATTTACACAATACCTTAAGTGATTGACCTTTAAAAATAAAAGCATCATAATATCATGTGTGAAATTATGTGTTTTATATACAATGTTATTTTTTTAATTCTCAAAGGAGATAAACTAGAAGTATTTTAATCAGTTTTAATATAACTTCTATACAAATTTCACAATATAACTTAAAGTGCTCTCCCTTTATACGATTATCAAAGTTGTAAATTTATACAAACTGATTTTCAATCATTTTTGACACTGTAGAAACTTAATTTATCAATATGGAATTTGACATATTCATTTCATAAATTATTAAATTTGCTGACATTTTAGCGACTGAAATCCATGAGTGTAAAATCTATTCCCTCATACAGAATTTGCTCTAATGAGGTGAATGAAAAACAAATCAGTTTTGAAAGTTACTATGTCTGTCTTCTTACTTTGACACGTAAGCATCAATTACGTTGATTTCCCGAATAATATTCTTCTCCATCTTTTATCAACTGCCTAACTAATAAAGTCAGCAACCCATAACAAAATTACTTACTAAAGTGAAACTGATTGATGATAAACATGCGAAGTATTTTCAAAATTTAAGTTCATAGCTTACGGTTGTTAACGTTTCTAAAATTATTCTAATGAATGAATGATTTTTTATAAAATAATTACGTGAGAATGCAATTTTTTATTCAGTCTTTGTTTCGCAATGTCTAATTAGAGAATTATTTATCATTTTCTTTCTTTATACTTTAATGGTATATTTTCGTCATTCATTAGAATTTAAAATCATGAAACGATTGAAAAAAATGCAAAATATTTAAAATAAATAATCTTTTAAATGAATAGTGACATTACGAAATCTTCCTGCACTTTTTATCGAAAATAAAATTAAATTATAAATATCGATATGTAATTATGGTGACTAAAATTAGGATTAATATTTTAATTCTGGATGCTCTTGTATTCTTCATATTTGTTTCGATTTATTGATAACTTTCTTACTCGCACTCAACCGTTTAAAAATAAAAGTATTTATAATGAACATGAATAATATAAATCTTTTGTAGACGAAATACTATTCGCACACATAATAGTTATCCTGAAAAATGGTTTTTAAATGAAACAAAACTGCAAGTTACTATGTCTGAAGTGTAATAAGTGTAACAGAAGAAAAAATATTAATAATTGATTAATGAGTCGATTCTAAAATTCTAAGAAGCCGTACAAAGTAAAAGTTATGGATCCCTATAAGTTTTAAATTTTCTATAATATAATTATATAAAACACTTAAAATTCTCTCCGTATAATCTTGCAGCTCTTGAATAATTTGAGAGATTATTTAAGATTGTAATTAATTTTGAAGACTATGTGATCTCAGTATTTTGCATCTCAAGTTATAAAAGACTTCATCATAAAATAGGAATCTATGGTATTATCTAGCAAAAGAAACTCATCATTATCTATTTTAAATGTTATATGAGCCCAATTCATTTTTTTTGTCCTGAAAAAAAATCAACATAATTCATTTTAAGTTCAAGTTTATTTTTATGTCCATGACGAAACTGTGTTGTACCAAACTCACAAATAAACATACAAAGGCAGATTGATTCTATTGCGAAATGATGCAACCATACAGCAATAACATTCTTGTAATTAGGTATGTTGGACATTCTAAATAGAAGATGATTTTCACAATCCAGTGATATAGTATGCTGATCTGCAACGAGATTTAAAAGATGCTTTTAGAACAAGCGCATAAATGTCTATACAGTTATTAAATGCTAAAAATTATACATCTGATAATGATTCTCGAGGGAGCTAAACACTAAATATCTGCATAGGAGGTCACTAAGGATTTCTCCCTAAAACTTATATTCTCATTTAAGCTCAAGTCACCTGTTCCACATACAACCAACCGATTTTCGAAAGCAACTCCCCAAATTCTAGCTCTCGTTCAATGATCTTCACGAAAATCGTGACAACCATAGACGCTTTAATAAATTATATATGCTTATGGAGGAAGAGTATTTTGCCTTAGGCAATATTTAAGGATGTCTGCTACAACTAGCATTGCATGTAGGAAAAGTATAAGCTTTGCAAGAACATTACATTCTGGAACACATAATAAATATTTTTTCGGATATTTGCTTGCAATTATAAGTTTATCAGAGAAATAATGTATTAAATGTTATATATGGAGGATTCTAATGAATAAAATTTAATGTATGATCAATCCCTTGTAACAAAAAAATGTATATAATAAACCGTATTACTTTATGAGAATTATTTGTTTTATAAAAATAGTTTTAAGAAGAAAATGTTAGTGTGCACATAAATTGTGGCATATTCATTCATCTTTTTATTTCTTAAAATACCACATTTATTTATCAACAAACAATTTTATATTATAAATTTAACTACTGATAATACAAATAATTTATTTCACAAGAAGAATGTTGTTTTACTTTAATATGTATTTGCTTATAATAATGAAAATGTATCGAATTTATTTTACAAATGAAGACAAAAAGTAAAATTTATGTTTAAATTATTACATAAATTATTATTTTATATTAGAATGCTTAAGTTAATAAGGTGTATGGATAAAATAAAATTCATTTTGATAATTAGTCACCAAGAAATATTGAAACTTAAGGTAAAACTACTTGCGAATTAAAATGACACTTAAAAAAACAGAATAATAATAAAAGTGCAATTCCTTATTAAAATAATAATTATGTTATTGAAAATTTTCTAAACAGCTACGTATTTTATTAATATTATGGGTCTACCTTTCTTAATATTTTCGCATTTTAATTTGAGCTAGATAAATTCTTCATTGAATATAATGTTAGTACAGTTTTCAGAACAAACTCTTATAAAAATATGTTTCCTTTTTGGACACGAAGTTTTTAAATTATAATACCATCATTATGCTAGTCTCATATTTTATGTAAAAAAGTAAATTCATCGCCTTCTCCTTTAATTAACTTGATTTATTGTTGATTAAATAAATTCATTTAAATAATCTTGATATTTAATTTATCAGCTACGGATTCTTAACACGAAACACGTTTTCTATGAAAATTCACGAAAGAAAATGTATCTGAAAGTTTTCTACCCCAAATTACAATTATATGAACTGGAATAATTTAACATATATTGTCAGTGACAAGTTTAACTGAACAATACAGTTTATAAAGTGTTGGAAAGCTACCATTTAATGAAAGTTTGATATCAGTATAAACTCCAGGATTTTACTT
>BMAW01104524.1:41152-59174 GCA_019974015.1 Nephila pilipes | reverse complement strand
ACGATACTTAGTTTTCTTGGGTCAGTATTTTATTTACAAAAAAAGTATATAAAATCATAATTAATTTAAGCACAGAGAGTTAACTTACGTAAACTCTATTTTAAGTTAGGATATATCTAGGCTCTCCACAAGTCTTCATACATCTCTCTCTCTTTCTCGGAAGAGAATTTTCTCGTGATAAAGTTAAACAAAAAAAATGTTTAACTTAAACAAGATTTAAAAATAATAATGTACAGTGTTTCAACATAAATTGTTTAGATTCTACCCTTTTGACATAAATGTATTAATAACGTCAAATATTTCAGAAAATGTGTCATGGTAGTTAAAATTCTCCCTTCCAAATCATATTCCTTATGGTGAGAGACAATTTTCTTCCTCCCAGATGAGCTTGTCATAAAGATAAAAGCTGTCGTCTCTAAAGCAAAGAATTTTTCTATCAACAAGTTCCGCATTCAAGAGCTGAATATTTAACGCAAGCAAATCTTTAAATATTAATAAACAAAACAAAAAGAAAAGAAAAGTCTCTCCTAAAAATCTCTGCAACTAATAACAAATTTCAAGAAGATATACGATTTGATACGTTGTAGTGAACAGAATTTAAATTGATAAAAATTATTTCCTTCGATGAAATCTTGATTTACGAAGAAATAATGTATCGGAAAACATTTATCTTGATGACAGCTTCTTACCTCTGAATTTTTTATATCATTTTTAAATTATTTTTTCCTGACTCTTAAATATATATTTTTGATATTAGAATAATACGGGAAACAAATAACAAATTTCCAAAGGTTAAATACTCAACCTTTTTCTGCCTTTTAAAAAACGTGAAATTCTTCACAATGTTATTTTCAAAATATATTCCCTATTCATCGTTGTTAGTATTTTCATTACATTCTTATATTTACGGTCAAAATCTAGTACTCCAAGGCTCATATCACTTTTCACTCATAACTGAGAAAGAGTTGCCTCAGGCAACCGGGTCTCAAAAGGTATACATTGCCAGGAGTACTCAAGTAAATTTGAGATTCGCTTTTGGTGATATCCACTTATAGATAACGTCTTAATAACACCTTCTCTATTAATGCCGCTGAAACGTTTGCGCTATTTAAAATGCCCTTCAACTTTTACACTTTATAAATCCCATCGTAAAATTTTCTTACATTGGAGAGCCTAGAATATTTCAATGGCTCTAATCACCATCTCGTTTCTCAAACTTCTAGAGCTTCAATTCTCTTGGAAAGTAAAGCTGTTGATGTATCATTTTACTGTACGCCGGAATTTTTAGCAACAATCGTGCGAATTCTGCTGCAAAATTGGAGCTTCCAGCCATAACACAGGCTGCTTCGTTCCTAGATGTTCATTTTTGTATTGAGGAAATTATAAAATCTATTTGACAGGGTAAGTTGAATCTTCAAGCCAACAACACATTCTGTTAACCCTTTCAGGGGCACCGTTTGCCCAGTGTAAATGCCTTTTCCCGTGTTTGCAGCATGCAAAATGTGCCCGTTCATGTTTTCACTGTGCAAACACCGCCTTCTCCGAAACGGGGACTGCTAATGTGTTCAATTGTATTTTCTTATATGTATGATCACTATACTTCCCTTGCCTGTATATCATTTTAAAAATAGATTATAATAACATTGTGCCCCTTAAAGGGTTAAACCCTCTCGTATTGTGTGTAGCTCCGCTCCTTTTTATAAATGAGGTTAAATTGACTTATTTCGGAATTGTACGCACCAAGTTAACTCATAAACATCTTTCATTCGGAGAACGTGTTCCTATTTGCAATGTGTGCTGAATTTATAGTTAGGTTTCTCACATTTTTTTAACTTTGTCTTGTTTTTAAGCGAGAAAGAATCAAATATTTTAATCCATTTTAACCTTGGTTGCTTTAACTGGACTGGTTCAAACAAATTCAAATCATTTTAGTTTCTTAAAAAGTATTGATTAATTTTATAATAATTAACTCTTAGACATTTCCTTTGATATTTATGTTATATTTTACCTTAAGATACATGTTACATTTCATTGTTTTTGTGTGTTTTAAATCTTTACAACCTTTAAATTCACCCTTTTATATATATATAATACACCATTTATTTAGAACGCCTTGTTCATACCGGAATTTTGCGTCAGAAAAAACTACAACTATAACAAAATGTTTTCTTTCTTAAAAAAAGGAAGCGGTAGCCCTCTAGTCATGGTTGTGATCTTCTAGTCAAGACACGGGTTCAAATTCTGATTCCATTAAAGACCCATTCGAACAGCACAATGTGGACTACTGCAGGTTCTGTTTCGAAGGAGTCATCTGGTGAGATGTGCAAGTATGACCCATAGAGTTTTAATAGATTGAATATGAAATGAGGTTAAATCTCTATGAAATTGAAATAAATCCTCAGAGGCCACTGTTATCCGTTACTGTGTAAAAGGGAAAACGAGGTCATCTAATCAAATCATAGGGATAGTTCAGTGAAAAACTGAGTGAGGATTTATTTAACAGAAACAAAAGGAACGATACCTCTGACAAAAAAAAACAAAAAAAGGAGCGATACCCCTGACCGCATTTATAAAATTTCTTCATCCCTCATCTTGAGGCATTTGATAACAAGCTGAATTTGGAAACAAAATAATTTAATTAATCAGAAGTTTGTACATGTATATTTTCAATCTTAGTAATAGAATTAGTAACACAGTAGTAAAATTATTAATTCCATTGAAAAACTTATGTAACATTTTCCTTTCAGGGAAAAGAAGAGCTTTTCCCTATACACGAAACTATTCCTTTCAATGAATTATAATTAATATTCGTCTCTTAAAAAATATCATCTTGATATTATTTAGGAGGACTACCACCGGTACGAATGATGTAATATATCATTCGTCTTTTAAGATAAAATATCATCTTGATGTGTAACTTGTTGTTGATCAACTGTTTTCTGGTTTTTCGCGAGAAAATTGTACATAATAATGTATGAGATGTAAAGCACTGTGCCAAAAAAGATAGTTTATATGTATAATACTAATTATTTCATGAAATATTAGTTGTCTGGTTCAGAGAGGTCATGGCCATTAACTTCGTAAGTGGGTAATTTAGGTCAAACCGCGAGCTCGAATCCTGATCCTAAACACCCATTGTGTAAAGCAATGGACGTTAAGTGAAATTAAGCCTCGATATTTTACGTGATCTGGATTTATTGATTGTATTCTTAAAGGAGAAATTTATTCGTTTAGTCGGGGGTTCAGAATCCTATGCCTCTATGTTCCTCCGTGTAGTGGAGTGATGCATGTTAAATCCGTCGAGAACAAAAGTACTTCCATTTGCATTTTGTGGAAAATATGGGGAGTGGCATGTCATTCTCGTCACATGACCGAGGTTCAAAATGACGAGGTCCATCACCAATGACCTTCGATTGCTCCTAAGTGTGCATTAGTAAACAATATATTAAAAACCATGAATTATGTTTATTGTAAGACATAATACTTAATAATATGTACCACCATAAAGAGCGTGAAAAAAGCATATGACATATGATTTTCTCGCACTAAAAATGAAAATAACTTTTCTTTTACCAATCGGTTATAAAAATAACGAATATGGTCAAGAGAAGATTTTTAGATTTTTTACAAAAAATATTTTATTGATAATTCTATTGAACTAACAAATTGTTCATAGAAACTATAACATTTAATAGCTGTTTCATGTTGTTTTCAAAAATTGGTTACGAATTGTACGAAAACGAAAAGATCGTCTGGAAAAGTTTTCTCACCACTGTCTGGCGAATAGATTTGGCTTCCCTCATTGAGAAATTCGTCTAATAAAGACGAGTTATTGTGCATTTAATTTGCTTTCGGGACACATTCATGTGATTCTATTATCGAGTATAATTGAAAATGGGGAAAACGAATCATGTTTCAAAGCATTCATTCTATTTCACTCTCGCAGGGAGCGGAATGATTTCGCGTGAATTAAACTGATAAGAGCCAGAATACAAAATTATGCGGAGTATTATTCGGTGCAATGGAAGAACAGGAAAAGTTGTAATCTAGTTTCCGTCTAAGAATTTTCTGACGTGTGAATTTAAAACTTATTTTAAAAAGAGTGGCATAAAATTAACTTGTAGTTTTATTTCAAATGAAATAAAATTGCTGATTTTTTTTGTAAGCTTGAATGAAACTTTTATGCAAAAAAAACGTTGCTAATTTGAAATTTAAAACACATACAATATTACATAATAACTATTGTTATGATTTACTGTTTAGTTTATTTCATTCAGTTAATTTAATACGACTCATAGTTGCAGATTCATAAAATTCCATCATTTGATAAAAGAAATTGTATCCATTCCGGGGATTTTAGCGAGTTGTGAGACCTTATTAATATTCTGGATCTATAAATGTCTACTCTAACTTCCAAAAAACATTTCTGGTATGTGATTTGAAGAATTCTTAATCAACTTTATCAAGTTTTGTCTCTGGTTGTCTTATTTGCTGTTTTTAGGTCTTGTGCAGGATAGTTTAATCATCGAAAATCACATATTAACAGGTCAATTTAAAAGTCCCCGGCCTACCATAGTAAAATACATTTTCTTGGCAAAATTAGTTTTTTTTATTCAACATAATTCCCTTCAAGGGTGATACACTGATTATAGCTACCCTCTAATTTTTCGATGCCATTTTTGTAGTACGATTTGTCCTTTGCTTCGAAATAGGCCTCAGTTTCGGCGATCACCTCTTCATTCGACGAAAATTTCTTCCCAGGGAGCATTCTTTTGATATCTGAGAACAGGAAATAGTCGCTGGGGGCCAGATCTGGAGAATACGGTGGATGAGGAAGCAATTCGAAGCCCATTTCATGGATTTTTGCCATCGTTTTCACTGACTTGTGACACGGTGCTTGTCTTGGTGATGACGCACTTTCTTTTTCTTGAAGTGCGGCCGTTTTTCGGCGATTTCGTACTTCATACGGTCCAATAACGCTATGTAATAGTCGCTGTTGATGGTCCTTCCTTTTTCAAGGTAGTCAATGAAAATTATTCCATGCGGCTCCCAAAATACAGACGGCATAACCTTGCCAGCCGACTGTTGCGTTTTCCCACGCTTTGGAGCGGGTTCATCGTGTACAGTCCACTCGGATGACTGTCGATTGGACTTCGGAGTGAAATGATGGAGCCATGTTTCATCCATTGTCACATATCGACGCAAAAACTTGGGTTTATTACGCTTGATCATCTTCAAACACTGCTCCGAATCATCATTTCGCTGTTGTTTTTGGTCAAAAGTGAGCTCGCGCGGCACCCACTTTGCACAGAGCTTTCTCATACCCAAATATTCGTGAATGATATGATGTACACGTTCAATTGATATCTTTAGAGTGTCTGCTATTTCATTTAATTTCAATTTACGGTCATTCAAAATCATTTTGTGGATTTTTTTTAATGTTTTCGTCGGTAACAACCTCTTTTGGGCGTCCACTGCGTTCACCGTCTTCGGTGCTCATTTCACCACGTCTAAACTTAGCACACCAATCCTTGATGGTTGATTTTCTTGGGGCAGTATCCGGAAACTCGGTATCCAGCCAAGTTTTTGCTTCAATTGTATTTTTTCCCTTCAAAAAGCAGTATTTTATCAACACGTGAAATTCCTTTTTATCCATTTTTTTCACAATAACAAAAGTTGCTTCACTCAAAATGCTATAATTCACAAACTAATGATCCGACAGCTGTCAAATTTATACACGCATCTTTAAAGGGTTAGGGCTAACTAAAAAAACATATGGATTTAATTCTAGTAGCGCCATCTATGTGTCAGGCCAGGGACTTTTCAATTGACCTGTTACTACACTGATGATGAAAACAGATATGCTAGTGTTGAGAATGAGAGTTGCTATTGTTCTGGTTCCTCCTTTCTTTTTCTTTTGTCTCGCGATTAAATTTTACAACTTGTGAATATTTTTCTAGAAATTGTTTTTCCAGTTGAAAGAATAAAAATAAGTAGAAAATGCATGAAACATATCAAAAATTTTGAGGCAATATTCACAGAATATTAGAAAACTAGTAAGTTCCACAGACTCAAAATTTGATTTTTTTGAAAAAAAAATGAGTAACTATTAGTTATATTTTTACAATGATACTTAATATCGTTTGTTTTGTTCACATTTACGTCGCAGTATACCAACGTTATTAGCAACGAAGTCCAATTTCAGAGACGTTTAAATGTCGATACTTGAGCTTTTATTTCTTTCTAACGACGTTACGTGAAGACCAAGCTTTCAACGCACGATCTCAGTGGGTAATACTCGTTCCTTTTCGAACTTCCTTCGTAAGTTATTACATGAGATCGATTACTAAATAATTCAAATAGCGTTCACTTACATAAAATCAGTTGTTCCTTAAGAAATGGAAATATCTGCAAAATCCGGAAGAATTACGTAGTTCAGGGATTACAGTCCAGCAGCTCCAAACATTAAAAAAGTGCTTGAAAACTTCATGCCGGAAAAATCTTATAGGAAATCCATTAGCAGGGATGCTGTGAAAAAGGAGCCCAGCGTTTATTGAACAATGCTAGACCGAGCATTATCCACGAAACACTTTCGAAGACAACTTTCTAAAGAAACTTTTACAAAAGCATAAAAATTGTCCCTTTTTTCCCTCCATCTTTACTGTTTTTAAGTAATCCTTCTTTTTGGAAGTATTCCTTTTCATTAGAATTCTTTCTCCCATGAACTTTTTCTTTGTATTTTTCGAAACATTTTGTTAAAAATTTTCTTTTCATATTCGTTATTCTAGGAAATTTCTATTTCTTTTTTTTCCCGGATTTATAGCTTAATTATGAGTTAGTATTTGATTTTTCTCACAATTTTTCAGTGATTTTTGAGTCTCGAATTATTATTTCAAAAAAAATGTTATGGAAACCTTGGCTGCATGAAATGCTTCTTCTATCAGTTATTACGTTATTTACATATGGATATTGTAAAGATATTTTCTTTTTCCTTTCATTCGTATTTAAATTCATTTTCTTTATGTTGACAATATTTTTTCAGAGGCAGCTTTACTAACGGTACTACAAGGTTCGAAAAAATATTATAATAATATAGTACATAATATATTCAATAAATTTATATTTCTTCAAAGTACTAGAGATTTATTTAATTTTCTTAGAGTAAGGCTTTTGAATTCAATTTTGGAATCATATATATATATAACCACGATTTTAAAGTTATCTTTCAAAAATATTCCCTCGTAACTCGAAATATTTTTTAAGACACCGATTCAAAATGAGTGTCACATATGTTTAATCAATCAATGTTTTGAGACCTATTTTGCTTAGTTTGGGAATATTCGAAGTCAATTCTGAAGCTTCATAAGCTAAAGAAGAAATTATTAATTTTATATTAAAATTATTCATATATCTTGTCATGACTGCATGACCTAACGTTCTCTTCACTCTTAACCCAACTTTACGCTTCAACTGATGTGAAATTTTTTTTAAAAAAAAGTGTATGAAACAGTTTATTTAACTAAGGAACATACAGCCCCTGTTACTCGGTACAATTATTAACAAAAATGCAGAAACCTTTAATAAAACATCTGCTTTAGATGTTTGAGGGTTCATAATACTAAGTTTTTTAAAGTAATAACATAAAATTATGTGTCGTTGAAAAGAAATTTTCATCAAGATGCTGATGGAATAGGTTTTATAATGGAAATTTTATTACGACAGAAGTTATAAAAATAAAAGTAAAGTAAAACAAATAGCACACACACACAAAAGTGAAATATACAAACACACAACATGACAATATTAATTAATACTGACTTGGTTAACTTTTAGCCGTAATTACGGCTCTACAATGCTTTTCCTTGGAGGGAACTAACTTTTTAAGTTCATAAGGTGTTACAATGTGAAATCAAGATTCAATTGTTACTTCTGTTAATTTATTTTTATTCCTGAGTTGTTTTTCACTCCCAAGTTTCTTTAGTCTACTCCACAGATTTTCGATCGGGTTAAGATCTGGGATATTACCAGGCCATTCCAGGAGGAATTTGATAATTCTGAATCCAATTTTTCCACACAGTAGCCACAATGAGGGAAGATGAATTCAAGAAATATAAATGATTTATTGTCTTGGAAAGTCATGTGTGGAAGACTTCAGTTTAGGCTCAAGTATTTCCTTTATGTACTCGTATTTTTAGGCATTTATATTTCCAATTATCGTACATATTCTGCCTATGCCTTTTCATGTCGTGCAACTTTATATCATGACAATAATTGGTTATTTCAATGTAGGTGTAATACAATCATGATGCATACCTTCGCCAATTATTCGTCTTATGTATTTAAGTCCATCGCTACCAAACAGGGAGATTTTGGTCCCATCACTTCAAATTATACAGTCCCATTGTTCTGTTGTCAAATTAACATCGGTTTTAGGCCAGTTAGCCTTTTTTTAATCTTTGTCTTAGAGATAACAATGGCATTTTATGTGTGGAATTCTAGCATTTAGACCAAATTCCTTAAGTAGGCGTCGAACAGTCCTTGCACTAATCTTTACGTTACATTGCTCTAATTCCTCTTGCATATTATATTCCCAAACGATTTTCTTCTATCATGTAAGCTTAGTCTTTCAAATCTCCTATCATCAATTGATGTTGTGAATCTATTCCTGCCTTTACTAGATGTGTTTTGTAGTGACTGGGTCTTCCAATAATCTCTTCAAAAAAATTTGAAATGCCATCTTTGGTTAAGGGGGTCACTTCACGCAGCCTTTTCCCTATCTCTGTAATGTTAAAAATGACCAATTTTAAGGAACATTTTTAAAACATTGACTGGTTGTAAAGTTACCAATTTTTTTGTGTTCATTTATTGAATAGTTGTTATTATTTTAATGAGAGCTTTTTTTGAAATTTTGATTAGTTTTTTTTTAAAAAATTATTATGTGTTTTTACACGTGAAAAGTTAAAAAACAAAGAAAATTTATGTGCATTTCAACCTCTAAAATTTTTTTGAAAACTTTTTTTGACAAAAGCTCTCATTAAAATATTTCTTTATGTACTAGTAATACATGCACCAAATTTCAAAGCTATAAGATGAGTAGGTTTTTTAAAAATGTTCCTTTTGTGTTGAAATTTACAGTTTTGAGATAATGCAATTTAAAGTACAAACTTACCATTCACTAATAGGTATCAATACCAAAGCTTGAATTGCTTAGGTCATCTGCTAGATCATCTTTTTGTCTACATTTTAATAGTCTGTTTTTAATTCTAGCTTTATTGGTTCTTTGTAAAACTGCCTTTTTTGCTTTCGTTATGTGAACATGATCTGCTTCTTGTAATGCTCGACATGTATAAAATCCAGGTTGAACATTTAATAAACTTAAAACTTTTAATTTTGTAATGAATCCTTGATTAAATAGAGATATTGTTTCATACTTTCCAGTTTTTAAAGTTCATAATTCCATATATATTTATTGGGATTATGTACCAGATGATGATATTTAAATTTTGAATTTTGCCATGTAGGCATCTAGAAAGTAGTTCAGGACTTGAAAAATCTCTGACTATTGCTTAATACAATTTATAATAACATCAGGTAAGTTATGTTTGTGTTTGTATTGTTTTCCTTTAATTATGGACCTATTATATGCACACCACTTGTCGTCACCAGTGGGGCAAAGACTGAAATACTGAGTATATCGCAGCTTGTGCAATGACTCTGAGTGATTGAAGATCCAGAGTGCCCCTTCAACTTCCAGTTCTTCAATATTTCCAAAGTAATTTGCGAAATACTTCTCTCTGTGTGCATTTCCATTCCTCAAATTGCACGAATATCTGGAAAATACTTTGACATCAACAATCTTTCCAGTTTCGACACTAACTGTTGTCACGACACCATTTAGTGAAACAAGCCCTCCTTTTGCCAGGTGCCATCAGTAGCCCCAGGTACATTTGGACTTCCATCATTTTTAAATATTTTGTTAGCAGCTATTGCCATAGAAGATTTTGTGACTTCCTCTATCGCATCATTTAATAAGTGGGATAACTCATAAAAGCGCTTAGTAATGGGAGGTAAATTCATCACTCCGCAAAACCATTTCGCAGCAGCATACCCTTTCCCAATTGATCTCATAGCATATGAAAGTTTCGTATTAACTTCATGCACATTAGTATATCCTTTATTAGTTACACTCTGAGTGACTGTAGTATTAAGGACTGGTTGTTCGAAACCACAACTGTCACAACATATAAATAGTTCTGTAGCCAAACCTTGGATTTGACGACCAAGATTAATATGGATACCATGTTTTTTACATTTTATGCATAACATACATAATTTTAAGCAATAAGAAAACAGAGAAATGTCAATTATTTCCTTAAATTTATCAGAAGAATTTAAAAAAAGCTTCATATTCACCAGCATACTTACTTAACGTTGATACTTACCATACCAGCATACTTACCATATTTATAAACATTTTATTTATATGAAGCTTATATATCTTCAAAAGAACTTTTATTTAATAAAAAAACATCTCTCTCAAATTTCTATTTCTTAAATGTTTGAGCATTAAACCGAGACATAATGAAAAATATAAATGAAAAAAGTTTTCGAAAAGAACAATTTGTCTACATTATGCGAGTCTAAAATAGCACGTTGCATTCGATAACAAACGTTGAAATGTAAACAAACTGCTATTACTATTCACTTCAATTCTTTCCTCAACAAGTTGCTGATCGACGAAAATTGTTTTCATGAATTTAAAATAATTTGATAAGGCTGGAAAGAAGCATGTATAATATGTTTTGGTTTAAAAGTGGGCGTGTCAATCAGCTGTTTTGGGTCTTGACACATGTAAACAACTTTTTAAAAAAATATTTAAAATACTTCTAATTTACTTAGAACAAAAATTTAAATTGCATTTGACGCAGAAAGATTTGTAGTTTCTTTTTCAAAAAAAATTGAAAAATCGATTTTTTGACCGATTTGAGTGAAGTGACCCCCTTGTTTCCACCGATTTATTTTCTAATTTCTTAATAACTGTAGACTTGATTACATAATACATTCATTATTTTACGTCACTTTCTGGGTGACCAGACTTTGAGCCATTTCTATAATTTTATTACGTTTTTTAAGCTCACTAAATGAAGGAATAAAAAACAATAAATTTATTAGCAATCAATTAACACACTGGCAAATGTCCTCCTTTGGACTCCAATAAATGATATCAAGAATTGAATCCAACAATAACCTGATGGCCTCATTGTCAAAACAAGATTATACCTGATTAGATCTTTAAACATTTGAACTCATTGGCTGCATCAAATAAAGAAAAACTACTTTACATCAAACTAAGCAAATTGTGCTGCTTTTCCCTCGTTATTTGGCTGCATTTTTGATAGAATGCAGATAATTAAATATACTTTATTGCATTGCATTTTTAATTAAATTATCTTTCCAATGATGCATAATTTTTATAGCATATCTCAAAAACTATTATGTGTAAAAGTCCTCAAACACCAAAAATAGATATTTTCCAAGAAGTTTCCGTAGGCTGAGTAGTCTAATGGTTAAGGCAGCAGACTCATTGCCAACGGTTTCTATCAAGTCGTCTCGAGTCTTAATACCAATGATGTGGTGTGGAAGATAGGAGAGCCATTGGTGTTGCGTGGAAGATAGGAGAGGGAGTGCCAGCTCGGATGTTGTCCGCGTCACTTGACCGAGGTTCCAAATTGCGAGGTCCGTAACCAATAGTCCTCGCGTTGCTTCTAGTGCGACGTTAATGAAACCAATCATTCAAGAGGTTTCCACAATTTTGATCACTACTGTATCTTTGTTAAAGCTGATCTCGAACATAGGTCACTGTTTTGTCGCCAACTAGAGCGTGTTGAAGTAAGAATATAGAATAGATGATTTTATTATAAAAGGAGGGTAAAGTTCATTTAATATTCTGAGCAACTTATATATGCTCCAAAAACACGTTATCCCCAAAAGTAGTTTTTTTTTTTTTTTTCTTTTTTTTTCAATATTAAATATACTTTTAAACACCGAGTTCGTTAACTGTGTAACATTTTTCGTTCATCCTTCTCTTTAAATGGCAGATGTAAGATGAAATTCAAGTGTTGTTGAAGTTTTGTCCAAACACATCTAATAAAATTATTTTCAAGTGAAACGCGGACACATAAAGATTCCGTGAAATACTTTCTTGTACTTCACTCGACTTTACAGGACTCATAAATATACCATGAGTGTATAAAAAAAAGTATTCGTATAAATGCGCTATTGTGAAAGAAGCTATTGTTTTAGCATGTTTTATTTGAATAAATTTAATTCGGAAGGTAACATCAAATAACACACTATTTTACAAATATAAACATGTGGAGAAAAGTTAAATAAATAATGAATTGTTTTTCAAAAGTAGAGAGTGGCCACAGTAGTATAGTGGTCATGATCGAGAACTCGCGGCTGTCATTGCTTTCGTCGAGTCCTAGGTTCGAGCCCTGATGCCACAAAACATCCACCACATATCGGGACTGATGTACGTTAAATCTAGTCAAGATCCTTAGTCCGATTATTGGTGTGATGTGGAAGTTAGGAGAGGAGAGTACCAGCTCAGGTGTCGCACTTGTCACTTGACCGAGGTTCAAAATTAAGAGGTATGACGCCAATAACCCTCGTGTGGCTTCTCAGAGAGACATTCATCAGAAATTGCAGCAAATATAAAGAAAACTGGAGGAATGATTTTTTTGGAACTTGGATCGTTAAGTTTTCTTACGCTTCACTTTGTATCATATATTCTTGGGATTTTACAATTGTGCTCCTATTTTCGTTCAAAATAGAATAATCTTTAGTTCTGACTGCTTACTTTTTCCAATTGTAGTTATTTTTCAACTGCACTAACCTCAACTTTTCATATACCATTTTTTAAGCTTTTAAGATTAAATGGATGTAGCATTCAACTACTTCTCATCTTTATTTTTTTATTTCCATAACTATCGAGATAATTGATATGCAACAAATTCCGGAGCCTCTTCAAAATATTTACAGTTTCCGATTTTATTTTTAATTAAAATACAGTTAAGCTCTCCGTTCAGGTACCTTCGATAAAAGTTCAACTAAATCTTCCTTTCTCGAATTCTTAAATATTTCCAATTCAAACTTCTTCTTCCGTTTCCAGCATTTGTAATCCAGGTAACTGAGGCACAGTTTCAGTCCAAAACATGCTATTGTTATGTTCACAAATACATTCACATTTTTTCTCAAAAATCTAAAAGTCCACAAATTCAAGTGCTCTATTTTTCTCGAAATTATTATTTTTAAAAAAATCCGTGTAATAACCTAGCAGAATCAGCTCAACAATTTCACTTCAACTGAAATTTAAATGTCTATCCCAGCCGAGCCCCCACTATGTAAACGCCGATGTCTAGGGTTATTTTAAAATGATGATGAGTTTGTGTTTTTAACATTCTTTTGTTTAACTGAATAATAAAGGACAATTACAAATTTCATACACAGATGTGGGGACAATAACGGGATACCAAACGAGTAACGATTTCTGACAAATGACAAATACAAATGTAACTACAAATACTACTATATGGTTGTGCTCAACAACACATATAATTCCAGTGAGATACCAAATCTCTTATCTTATGATGCAGCGCCCTTGCACTTAAGACCCAGCCACGTCTCTCTGTCTAAGACTTTAATAGTCTGCTACTTGTAGCTTCCCAGCCACTTCTCTCTCTCTCTCTCTCAGACTCCTGCAGTTCTTACCCGATGGCTTCCAAGTTATCTCCTCGTTCTTCTTCTCCTACACTGTCTCCTCTCGAACAGCGCTGTCTAGTGAGTGTGTCGTAGTTGGCCACATCTCCCTACACACACACACATACACACATACACACACATACACACACATACACACACACGCATACACACACACATATATATATATATGAAAGATATTAAAAATTTGTTCAACATTAATGAAACCTTTCGAATTCATGGCCGCAATGGAAAGTCCTTTTTTCATAATAAGATTATTTATTGATTCTAACAGAGAGAGCGTTACGTTCTGATGAACTTAGCCCGGCTTCAGCCACCAAGGCTGAAGTGAGAGACCATATGAAGATTACAAATGTGTAATACAGATAATGCGTTAGAGTAAGAGAGAGAATTTTCTTTCGCTCTGATTTCTATATCAGGGATATTCCATAATAAACGTCATAAAACACGTGGCACAAGATTAGGGATTCTGGGGAATTTCAACTATTGACAGATAGTCTAATAGAGATTATTCTGACAGATTCATGACCATGGGAAAATGAATAAAACAAATTTTACGAGCGCGGGATCTAATAAATAAATGGATAATTTGGAATTGGATCAGGAAATAAAATGAACTATTTTCTTTTGAATTGGTGGGGGGGGGAATAGAATAGAAAATTAAATTATTATTTAGATAAATTATTAAATTAAAGTTAAATCATTATATATATATATATGGGGGGATGGCCTATATTAATTAATAAAAATCAAACTTTGAATTAGCACACAGACATTTAATATTGACGTTTCACATTAACATAAAGTTTCACATAGTTGACAAGACATTTCACAATAACATTTAAAAACATTAAAACAATACTCTTCAGCGTCTTAAATAATAAATCGTCTAGAGTCATCAACAAGGGCGTCTTCCTCGTTCCGATGACTGCCGTCGACTCTCCTTCAAGAGTGGACTTCCTTCAGTAGCAGAGGCAGCGCCCTCTATGATCGGGTGTTTCTACTACAAACCCACACTCGGCCCTCCTGGAAGAAGATGACCTCAGCTTCTTGATTCTAACAAAAGATCGTCTCAACCTAAAAAATACAACTGAAAAGAGAAAATTCAAAAGCAGTAACAAGTTGATAATTCGAACAGCATTTATCAATCTTGGAACATCATCGTCTTTGGAAAACACTATCGTCTATAAGTATCATCGTCTTGTTTTGTCACTTCGTCTTTCATTTCTCTCTCTCTCTCTCTTTTTTTCAACGTCTTCAAGAAACATAGATAAATCCAGTCGTGTTTGGGGTAAAATAGTCATAATTGGGAAAAAGTCATAATTGGTAGATTCATAGTCACATAAATGTGTAATTGGATTGTTTATGTCACACACCATCTTCTTATGAATTCTGCACTAGTTGTAATCCGATGATGTTTAATATTTTTTGTAGAACTTTCTAATGGTCCTAGATGATCTGTACGATACTTATGTAAAGATATATCATCTTTATGAATTGGATGAAGTTTTCTTTTCTCTTTCCTTCCTTCTTCTTTCTTTCCTTTTTTACGGTTTACTTGAACGCATTGCACACAATTAGCTATTGGTCTCTCAATCTTTTGTTTTTTGGCATCTTTTCGTAGATTGTTATGCTGTTTTTCAAAATTAGCTTGAAATTTGGCTTCAATAATTTCTTTTGATTTTTCAGTAAACTTCGTATTCATTGAAGAACAAGGTTCTATAATTCCCTGTTTTAACTCTTTAGTTATTTGAGCATCAACAATCTTATTTTCAGAAAAAGCTAAACGTCGCGGTCGTTGATATATTGGTTCGTTATTTTTAGTTAAAATATTTAATTTTATGTTAGTTGATTTAATCTTCTTCGGTTGGTAATTTAATATAGATTAACGCACTTCATCTTTATTAGATTTTGAAATATTATAGCCTATATTTTCTTCAATTTCATCACAATTAACATTAACTGGCAAAACCGTTGAAATATCGCTTTCTTCACACAGAGACTTATTTTTTATTGAAAATCCATTTTCATTTATTAGAACTTCACCTTGCAAAATTACATCAAGTCCTATAATAGCATTATGTGGTATAGCACCATTCTCCACGACACATATATCAGTAGAACACTTAAAGTTATCTATTCCTATCTCTCCCGTAAATATACCTATGGGCTTTATTTTACAATCTCCTAATCCCGATAAAATTGAATTACACTGATTCAGATCACAAATATTTAACTTTTCAAATATATTCTTAGAAATTAACGTAGCTTGACTTCCGGTATCTATCAATGAGTTAATATTTAAATTACTGAAACGAACCATTTTAAACAGATTTGTTTGTTTCACAATATTGAGAGATTCTACGTTATCATTGGGTTTGGTTTCCATATTTAATTTCGAACATTCAGACGCCTTATGCCCAAAGTTTTGACATCTGAAACATTTTAAACCTTTATTCTTATGTGAACAAAATTTAGATAAATGTCCTTTACCACCACAATTAAAACAGAATTTAGTATTCTGATCATAATTAATTGATCGTTTATGATTCACAAAATTATCTGGTTTTTGTTTTACTTTGCTAAAATTATATTTACTTTTTTCTCTCATAAAATCATTTTTTATAACCTCGTAAATCTTCAGTTTTTCGCGAAATTCACGCAAATCTTTGCAACCATACAAAACTAATTTATTTTCATTTCTATCGTTGATTCCTCGAATAATATAATGCATTAATGCCGTATCTTCAATTCTCCCTCGATTACCCAACTCTTTCATAATAAAATAATATTCTTGTATAGATTCAGATTCTTTCATTTTACGCCTACTCAATATTTCATGCAATTGGGCTGAATTAGTAGTGACCTCGAATTCATCTATCAACACACGTTTCAATTCCTGGTATGACGTAATATTCAATTCGCTTTTGTTAAATAATAAGGCATTACCACCAAGCGATCGTTTAGCGAAAATAAACTTTTGTAGGTCAGATAATTTAAAAATATTCGCAGCGCTCTCAAACTGCTCGAACCTAACTGAAATGTTTTCATGCAATTCACCATTAAAAGAGGAAGTAACACTTTCAATGTCTGAAAAGCTTACAGATATGTTTTGATTTCGAGTGGTGCCATAGTCATAACAAAGCTCTTCAGAATGAATTGCTGACTCATTAATGTTCTGGCTCTGCACTGATGGATTTTGTTTTGTTTCTACTCCCGTTTCGCTTTCTGATTGATTCAAATTTTGAATATATTGATAAAGCGAGTTAACATCATTTAACAAAACTAATATTTTCTTGATTATTTCGGTTTTTGTTCCTTGGAATGCAATATTCAGAATATCACAAATGTTAATCAATTCATGTAATGAAAAAGTATCATTAATAGTTTTTAATTTAGACTTAAAATTAGAGTCATTTACTGTGAATTCGAAACCAGTAAAATTTCTTATTCTTTCCGTATTTTTAGCATTGCCATCTGTATCAAAAATAAACTTATGCAAAGTCTTAATTTCTTCTTTCTTGAGATTCTTCAGTGCATCGCCTACTACATTAATATCGTCAATCTTCATATCTAAATTAGCAAATAAGAATAAATCTGACTCACCTCAAAGTCTTGAATTTATCCTTGGTCAGCACACAGTTATCCACACTTTTTTTTTTATTTCAGTTCAATGTTCACAATTTAATCATGAGTCCTACACTCTCACGATTTTTATATCCTAATCGAGTCCTAATGTGCTTACATTCAATAATGCGCCTCTATCCCTATTTCTGTTCCTTATCAGTTTACATCTAATTATGCTCCTCAATCCTTATCATGTGCTCATATCCTTATCAGTTTGCATCTAATTATGCGCCTCAATCCCTATTTCTATTCCTTATCCCACTTCTGATTTTTGTGGGATGGCCTATATTAATTAATAAAAATCAAACTTTAAATTAGCACACACACATTTAATAATGACGTTTCACATTAACATAAAGTTTCATATTCTTGACGAGACATTTCACAATAACATTTAAAAACATTAAAACAATACTCTTCAGCGTCTTATATCATAAATCGTCTAGAGTCATCAACAAGGGCGTCTTCCTCGTTCCGATAACTGCCGTCGACTCTCCTTCAAGAGTGGACTCCCTTCAGTAGCAGAGGCCGCGCCCTCTATGATCGGGTGTTTCTACTACAAACCCATATATATATATATATATATATATATATATATATATATATATTTTTG
>BMAW01104524.1:14989-40752 GCA_019974015.1 Nephila pilipes | reverse complement strand
GTATGTATGTATGTATGTATGTATGTATGTATGTATAAAGTCAGTATCTACATATTGTACAGGATTTGACTAACTACTGAATCATAAAATATATCAGAGAAAATAATATACATCATAAACATGAATGTTGTGCAATTAGTTACATGAATAAATTAATTAAAAATATTTATTTTTAGTTACACTTTTTAATATAAACAAAAAACTTCTTCCAATTAAACATATTAAAATCATTAAAGAAAGCTTTTGAACATAATAAGAAATGCATCAATTTATTTTAATTATAATAACATTAAAGATATACAAAATAATGGGAAAGAAATTGCAAAGATTATAAGGAATTGATTAAAAAAGAACACACAAACATGTAATTCCTTCTGATTTAAAAATTGTTACAGACAATTTTTTAAGAGAAATTGTGAATAAAAATGCAGATTTTAAGCTTATTTTCTCATATAATTACCAATATATTAAAAACTCTTAATTATTATACTGATAACTTTATTACCTAATTCACTATAAAATACGGCTTACCTTTAGAAGTTTTCAAAGAGTAAATTATTAATGAAGAAATTTATAGCATTAATTTAAAAACATTTTAAAGCACGAGTAATATTAAAATAAAGAAGCTTATTGTGGAACTCCTCAAAAGATTTTATAGTAAAATGTGTGGATAAATTTCTAAGTAATAATGCAATAAAATGTATAGATATTACTAATATAAAATTATTAATAAATTTGGTGAAAAAATATTATTGAAAATAAAAATTAAGTTTAAGCAATAGAATTACGACACTGTATAATAAGTAGACTTTCAAATTAATAATATTAAATATCGACTTATATTTTTAACTCTCCTATATTTCACAAAAAATCAATTAAATTTGAAATTGTTATAATAATGTATTTAATACATATATTATAAAAGTTGGTAAATTATTCTAAACTATATTATTAGAAAATACAAACAATTTTTGTAACACTGCAAATGTTAAAAACCGTTCAGATATTATTAATCATAACAAAGAGAAATTTACTTTTATATATATATATGTTTTTGAAAATCTTTTTTAAATCAATAGATATATATAGATAATCTTGGTTTTTTTTATATAGTTTTACGCAAAACTAGTGGTATTATGCGCTGTCAAACATTTCCAAAAGCTTTTCACAATTTTGACCACAAGTATGCAGATGATCTAGTAAGGCTGTTTCTTATTATTTTTAAGAAATATAACAATAATCTCTTGTTTCTTACGAAAAATTTAATTCCTTATTTAATTAAATACGTAAAGAAAATTATATTAAGTTTGATGATAAAAAACACAAGCAAATTAAAGTCATATCACAACGAAGATCATCAATAATAGTTAAATTAATATATCTGTACATTTTTATGAACAGAACTATTTAGATGAAAATGATTTAATATTTTTTTAGATTTATTGGTGACTTTTTACCTTTAATTGTAATAATAATATTGATTATAAACGTAACTTAAATTTTTCTCTTTCCAGTTTAAATTTGATTTAAACTGATAAATATAAAATGGAAACAGATTATTTGGACATTAAATTAGTAATTATTGATCATAAAATTTACAGTATTATTTTTGACAAAAGAATAATTTCAATTTTCACATTAATAGGGAGCCCATTCTTTTCTAAAAAAATACACTTATTTATTTTTAGAAATACCATTTTTAATTACATACTACTTTAATAAAAATTGAGTTTTTAAATATATATACATTTTGACAATTTATAAAACATGTAATTGTTTCTAAATTATTGCTAATTACCAAATCATTTGAGAACTTATTTAAAATTTGAAAAATAAATATTGGAATAAAATAATTTTTGGCAATTTGAAAATATTCTCAAAAAGATTCTTCATTTTACGCGCAGTAGAAAGGAATTAACTTTTATGTTTTGTACTAATATATTTTAAAATTGAAACATAATCAGTAGATGGCAATACGAGTATGCTGTTTGTAAATTTTTGTTTAAATAACAAGAAAATAATGGGTTTTTATAAATTTTTAATTGAATTAAATATTTTTTCAAAACGTTTTAGTATTTTTAGAATTTGTCGCCTTATAATAGAATTTTTCACAATATTACGGTTAAAATGGGCATAAATTTATTTGAACCATATATTAGTTTGTCTTTATATGTTTTTGTCCTGTTTTTCAAACCTTTTGGCATTAATAACGCCAATTTTAATTGTTATTGGATCAGAGATTTTTTTTTAAATGTTTTGTAAGTTTATTTAGAATTGTTATCATTTGAATAATTATATTTTTATATACTTTTCCATATTTTTGAGTCTAAAAAAATTTTGCTTTTTTTTTTTGTAATATATTCCTAATTTTGGTTTTCACCAAAATATACTTAAAGTTATTTTCAGGGTGGGAAGTGGTGAATCAAAAAAATATTCATTATTATTTAGTTTCAGTTCAAAGTCTGAAATAATTTAAATTGCTTCATATCTTTTCTTTGATATTTTGTACTCTTAAAGATTTCAGATTTTCAAAACATTTTAATACTTTAGATTTCCTCATTTTTGTTAATTTGATGTTCACAATTGGATTGTAATTCTTAATATAAATGTATTTATTTTTTAAGTTTATTAATTCTAACTGATTTTATTTCTGACAATAATTATAATGTTAATTTAGATATAAAATTGTTTATAAACTTTTTTTGTACTTTTCATAATTTATATTATTTACATATACACGTGTGTGTTTTTTTATAGATATAATTTAATATATATATATATTGTTATTATTATTATTTAATATGTTTATTATAAATCAGGCCCACATTTGATTATAGTTTTTGCCTATTTTTAGTGATCATATTAAAAAATGTGTTTTTAATTTATTTTTAAGAAAATATTATTTTATTTTAACGTTTGACACTATAGGGAGATACATTTTCGTAGTACAATAGTCTATGAAATACGTCTGCAATAGTACATAGTCTCCTTTTTTTTCTTTAACTCTAGAAAGACGGGAGAGGTCATTTTGACCGCAAATGAATTTTAAACGATCATTTTAACCGTGTAATTCTTTTATTTCTTTTTTGTTCATTGACTTTCCCCAACTATTCATAACGATAAGGTAGAAAAAAAATTACTTGTTTTTTCTCATTGATATCGATGTATAAGTGTATATACCTACAAAGGCTGACAGCGGTCATTTTGACAGCTGAACAAAAACAGCATTTTATGTTGCATTTTTTTATTGTGTATTTTATGATATGCGAACTGTTTGTTCTTCACTTCTCAGGAATGTGATAAAAAGAGACAAAAAGGAAAGGGCAGGGGAGTGGAAGACACCTACTGGTCACGAGTAATTCGTATCGCGGGTATTTGAATATGATTTGATGAAAGGGGTGTACAACGTGGTGAGAGTTGAAGAACACCTGCAGGTCACAAGAAATTATTTCTGCAATTGAATGTTATCTATTTTTTCTTTATTCGTATTACAAATTTATTTCTTTTGATGCTCTTGTCTTATTCAGGCATATATTTTCTTTCTTAATGTAGCGAAGAACCATCGGTAAAATAAATCTGTCAGGGAAAAAAAAATTTCAACTGTTACAAAATATACCTGAAACCGATTCTAGTTCAGATGAAAAATCGGATTTATCTGATGAAGAATATATTCCTAGAAGATGAAAGTGCATCAGCTTCAGCCAATGAATGCTCACTTATTACACAATCTGGACAAAACTATTACTCCTCTGAATCTGAAATTGAAGTTTCGTTTATAAATATCGATTATCAACAAACAAGTACTTTACGAGGAAGAAATCAATGAACTAGTAATAAAGGGTCAAAAGAGCAACAGATTTGTGGAAAAGAAGTGAAAAACCAGCATCTCTCCGTCAAAATGACCATTCCAAAATGTTTATATTTTTAATATTTTTGAATGTTTTTCAGTAAAAATTTATTTATTTACTATCAATCAATCAATCAGTTAATCTAGAGTTTTGGTGGTTTTTAGAATCGGGATTTTTTCCCCCGCTTCATATTGGTTTTGTGTTGGTATCAACAAATATGTCGTAGGTAAATGTTTAACTTTATGTGGATTTAAAAAGTGCTTTTTATTAATGTGTATTAATGGATATAGATTATATTTATGTGTAATTTTTTTTTTTTACTTTGGTTGTAATGTTTTATTTTCCTTGTTTCATTTTACTTTTGCTGAATTTTTGTTTGATTTCTTTTTTTTTTAATTATTCTTCGTCTAGAGCTTTAATTATAATATAATTACTCAAGATGTGTTAATTGGATCCATACAACTAGTTCAATCAGACATTTTCCACTCCAAAGTGTGGAACAATACTAAATGATATTATCTTCATTTTAGTTTTCTGTAATCCTTTTCTCTTGACTTTTGGCTCTGATTTTTAAGGTTGTTTGGTTTTTAAATTGATTGTAATTTTTAATTAACGACTTATATCGGTATTGAATTAATATTTTATGTATAATAGTATCTAAGAAATTTTAGCTTAATTTCATTAGAATATTTATTTATTTTTAACTTAGGAAAATACTTTTATTAATTTGATAACCTACTAGTTTTTCATTTTATTCTGTAGCATTTTAGTTCTAAATAAATGTATAAGGTTTGTCAGGAATTATAATTTGTATTTTCATTTAATTCCATTCACACACACACACACACACACACATATATATATATATATATATATATATGCAAGATATATATATATCTTTTGCATTAGAAACATTTTTTGTATTTCAATCGTGGAAGTCATGGCACAAAAAGGAAACTTTAAATAAGGAAACTTTAATCAATAAATTGCGAATTTATTTATGTTTACACGAGGGGGGGGAGACACATGGTGAATAGTGAAGGACAACACAAGTCCCCTTATTCTGGTAATAAGCTGAATTTCTTTCCCTGTTTGCTTCTCTAGTAAAGTTAAATTAAGGATTGTACAGATCACATTGTAATAGATGTAAGGAAATTTAGGTATTTTATAAAGAGTATAAGAGACAATAGGGAATATCCCTATTAGTTCAGAGCGTGGGAAATGCTGATCTTAGCATATTTGAAATACCCGTGGTTACTCAGATTTAAAAATTATATATATATATATACTGCTGTTTGTAGAAAATGCAACACCATAAAAGAATCATCAGAATCAAATGAAATTTAATGCAGAAACGACTTGTACTGATACAAATAAATGATGAAATTTTCAAAACAAAAGAAACAAATTAAGCGTCCGAAATCAGTATTTGGTGCAGCCACCATGCGCTGCAATAAGTGCTGCTATACGACGTGGCATGGAGTCAAACAGATGTTGAATATCTGCTTGAGGAAGAGAATTCCATATCGCTTGTATGCGCAACCAAAGTTCGTCTTTGGAAACTGCAGGACGCGGATCACGAGCGAGACGCCGACCAACCATATCCCACACGTGCTCAATAGGCGACATATCCGGTGAATAAGCAGGCCAAGGAAGAAGTTGCATGCGTTGTGCTGAACAGAAGTCTCGAACAGTCCGCGCAACATGTGGGCGTGCATTATCCTGCTGAAAGATAGCTCCAGGGATGCCTTGAAGGAAAGGAACGACTTCGGGCTGTAGCACTTCACGGACGTACCTGTTGCTATTGAGATTACCCTCAATTCGTATCAAATTGGATCGTCCATGATACGAAATCGCACCCCAGACCATAACTCCGGGTGTTCGACCACTATGTCGTTCAATAATACACTCAGGAAGGCAGCGTTGACCGGCATAACGTCTAACACGAACACGGCCATCATGGGTCCACAAATTGAAGCGTGATTCATCTGAAAAGACAACTTGGTGCCAATCAGCTCGCCTGTCTCTGTGCTCAAGAGCCCACTGCCGACGCAGCCGTCGATGATTCGCCGTGAGGGGAATCCTGTATAAAGGCACCCTTGCACGCAATCCACGGCGCAGCAGACGACGACGAATTGACGAAGCCGACAATTGTACACCTGTAGCAGTAGACCAACGTGCTGCCAGCTGCCTGGAGGAAGCTGTGCGATCATTCACCGCCATGCGGAGCAGGTGTCGATCATCGCGCTCTGACGTCACCTTCTGTCGTCCAGTGCCTGTTTTTCGAGTTGTTCGGTGCTCGTCGGTCCACTGCTTCCAAACTCGCATCACTGTGGAACTGTTCCGCTGCATACGAGCTGCTATTGCGCGATAGGAAAATCCTCCTTCTCGAAGGCCGATTATCCTCCCTCGTTCAAACTCCGTAAGTTGCTTGAATTTCTTATTCTTCCGTCGTGGAGGCATACTCAGGTCTCACTAAACGTTTGCCACTAACAAATAATCATAGACTTTTTTCAACGTCCCGCTACAGCACTTTATTTATACGCTTTCAGCATCAATTCAGAGGGCGCTGCGCGCGCTGCGCACGCGCGATGGCTCTGAAACTTTATTAATTTGCATAATATCCTATAATTGACATTTGCTGCGAATTTCATTTGATTCTGATGATTCCTTCATGGTGTTGCATTTTCTACAAACAGCAGTTTATATATATATATATAGTTAGTTAGTTTTTATATGATGGAAAAGTTAGTTACAATATTAAATAATTTTGAAGCATTTTGGGTTAGGAAGAATTTTATAGATGAATTTTAAAACTATTTAAAAAAGTCAACTATAAATGCTCGAAAGCAGTGGCGTATCCAGAAATTAATTTCAGAGGGTCACTGCCATGAAAGAAGCAGTTTTATAGTTTAGAATTACAGCTCGGTAAAATGTAAATAAAACGCTATATGTCTTATTTCTCCTATTTAAAGCTGTTCAAGTATCGATATAATTTTATCAAGTAATAAAAATTACAAAAGTGGAGATAATTTAATGAAATTAATTAAGATACACCATGAGAATAAAATTTTCATTTTTGGGGGAGCATTTCCTATAGGGATGCCTCCTCCTCCCTCTCTTCGTCTACAAGAACTGATCCAAAGGCACTCTCTCAGAGATAGAAAAAAAAATTTCATTCTTTTCAAGGTCGTCACTTGATCGAGGTTCAGAATTAAGAGATCCGTCGCCAATAGCCCTGTGTTGTTTGTTGTGCGACGTTAATAAAACCAACCAACAAATATTTCACAGGAATTGGCTTAGTTTAAATCCTTTTTTCTGATCATGATGAAAAAAAAGTATGCATGAGGAAAAAAAAATTATTATGTTTAAAATTCAAAACAACTATAATAGTACAATAAAATAATTATTCTGAAATATTAAAATTTCGAGAGAAAAAAGTTGGGGGATGCACCCTTAGCGCCTTCCCCCAATTTACGCTACTGTTCTAAAGTGTTTTATGTCATTTGATGAACTTTCTTCAAACATTTATATAGATTCACACCGGGGATCCCAATAGAGATGAATTACAAGCAGTTACTCGTAATTCTATAAGGTTTTTACTGGAACATTATGTACGTAACTATATCTTTGACATCTGTCATCCATGAAAGAGAAAACTTAAGTACAGCATAATAATCCGCCTCTGGCACACAAGATATTAATTGAAACGTTTAAAAGGAATTGGAGTGTTGTAGCAAAAAAACATAAAGGAGATATATATTAAAATAATGCATGGTACTTCAAAATCAACAAATGCAAAAACTGAAAATGTTTTTCTACGGTGGGACTATTTTGTACATTATTTTGATCACAATTACCAGACCAATTGGTTAATGAGTTATATTTCTTTCATGCTTATTTTCTATTTTTCTTTTTGACAAATAGAATACATATTTATCGCATATTTATAATTGGGCTTTTATTGTGAAAAAATTTTCCCAATGAAGTAAGTGTAACTTAAGATTTGTTATAATTTTATTCGTATTATTTATGTTCAAAACACAACATATATTTTCATATACTTTTATCACAACATACAAGAATCAAATCAAATATTTTTTTTGAAAATGTTATTTAATATTTGCATTATAAAGATTTCACCGAAATTTACCGGTATGCCGGTTTCGTTGAAAGTTTTACCTTCAATAGAAGAAGTCGGTAAATTTGCGATCACTAGTTCTCACGATCTAGTTCTTACAAATTGTACATTAATTCCGTTTTCGCTGTGTCGATATTCAACAATTCGAAGAAAATTGCGTTTTCGAACCAATTACAAACTTTTCATGAGACGAAGTCCTCAGAGAAGTTTCCTTCCCTTCCCTCGTGTCGCTGAGGTGCTGACGAGATTGGCTGTTCCATCCGATATCCTTTGTGCGGCTCTAGAGAGCCAGCGACTTGCCATGCAGATGTGTTTTGTCAGAACCTCTCGATGCCCAACAAAGCGGAAGAGACCGTCAAATTCGATCGGCACATCCTCCCTTTTGACAGGCGCCGCTCATCTCATTTCTATTCTATACCGTAGCGCATCCATTTCGATTGATTGGGCGTGGGGAGTGGATGGGATCAAAAGCATGCGAACACTTTTAGTTTGATACAAGGTATAAATGTACAGAAAACTCAATAGTTAAAGATTGTTAGAAATTATGCATTATGTGGTAAGTTCATAACTTTTCTCGTTATAAAGAACCCTTGAAAGAAATGTGAATTGGTAAGTCTTTGGAGATATATATGGTGAAAGGACTACTGATTCTGTTTTGATTTGAAAATTTTAAAAAATGATTAATTGAATATAACTTTGGAGAGGGGTTTTAAAACTTCTTACTAAATAGTGCGCTTCGATGCTGTCAACTAAGAAAAACTGAATTTATTGCAACACGATTATATAAATTTTTTAAAATGCCAAGGCCTAGTATACGTAGTAAATATTTTTCTAAGCACAACGATTTAAAATCATTTGATGACTATTATTTTCCAAATCAATTTAATATTCAGTCATTTTTAGGAAGCGGCAAATAAGAAGTTTGTGTTGTGTGACAATAAAATTCTATTTATGCTATCCATTTTTAAAAAATTGTATTAAAAATCAAAACGTACTATTTAAAACTCTATCTGACTACACGATATATTCCCACAAAATACGTTCAACTAGTAGATGCTTAATATAATAATCACACAATGGAATGTTCTCGCTTATGTGGCCAAACTTTGACGTTGTTAAAATGACCAGTTACTGAAACTCTTAATTTTAATTAATTTTTTTCCTTAGGTCTTACTACATTCTTTTTGTTAATTATTTGAATAAGATTTATAGCAACTGGAACTTTTAATCCTATTCAGGATTCAAAAGTATAATTTATTAACCCTTAAAATGCTTCATTCATAATTTTCAGTATTAAATATAAAATCATCCTTTACAAATTATTGTAACAGTTTAATCAAACTCGTTACTTAATTTATTAAATAAAAGTACTGAATTGAAATTAGCTACGGGTTAGAAAAAAAATGTCAGCCATCAAATTTTCTTTGATATTTTTTATTAAATGCATACAATCATTTGAATTTCTTTCATATTTAGTATGCTTTGGAATATTTGCTGTGGTCTACTTTTATTCTGTTAAGTTATCATAGGTGCCTCCATTAATCTTTTGTCGAGTGTACTTCAGCAAAAAAAAAAAAAAATTCCCTCTCACTTTCAATTTTTTCGATCTATTAGTTTTGCGTAATAAATAATTGATTGATTTTATAAATAATACTGAAGTATGTTCCGCAATTACTTTAAAACATCATACTATCAGAGCTTTTGACATGAAGAACGTTTTGGCAGAAAACCAACTAAGAATAATGTATTTGCTCCACAGCAGGAAATATGATAACCGCGGTCCATTTTCTAATTAGAAAACTCATTTGGTGTTTAGTTATGTAGTTAAAGCTTCTGATTGTAGGATTTCTTCATTTTTCATTTATTTCAGTGTTCTAAAAATACCCGACTTTTATTTGTAAAAAAAAACAATCATATCCAGAGATATAATAATCTTACGCTCATCTCTGTCGCACTAATCATATATAAGAACTCTTATAGATGATGGGATATTTTAAATGGTATTAGTTTTAATAAATTAAAAAAAATGATACTTAAAACACTTCATTGAGGTACCCTTTCACCTTGAATAAAATCATTCGATAAAGAAGAATCAATTTTAACTTTACAATATCTGTTCTTTAAAAAATTTTGTAAAAATTGGCAGGTTATCCCTTAAGTCAAAATCCTTTAAATCTCTGAAAACTCCATACTTCAAGTCGATCATAGGCCTTCTCAATGTCAAACAAAAATCAATGCAAGGTGCTTAATCTTACTAAGATAAATCTTTTCTGCGTCTCTGAAGCGACTTAGGTTATCCGCAGTAGATCTGTTTCATCGAAAACTGCTTTGAAAGGGAGAAAAATAGCATTTTGCTCTAAAACATACATAAGCCTGGTGTTCCCCATTTTTTCTGGAACTTTACACAGGCAACTCGTGAGGGTTGTGGGTCGTTAATTTGTTTGATCTCTCTGAACTTTCCCCGATTTTAAAATCGGAATAATGAGTGCATGTTTCCATGAAAGAAGAAAGATATTTTTTTTTCTTTTTTTCAAATTATATTGTTTAATTTTAAAAAATTGATTAATGATTTACAAAGTAAATGTTTTATGCGCCATTTATATGTCATATTATCTAATCATTGAGATGATTTATGTGTATGAGAAAGAATATTTTCTAGTTCATGAAAAAGTATTGTAAAATAATTATTGTACGACAAATTATGTCCAGTGATAGAATTTATTTTTATCATTTCAGTTACAGTTTTTATTTATATTTGTTTTTAGAAATTGCCAGATTAATTATCAGAACTGGACATAAGAGAAAGAAATAAGCCTATTATACTTGCAATGTCCTTCGGAGATGAAATGGTCAGGTTATTGTATTTCAAAATTTGAATTTATCTGTTTGTAATAACTCCAGACACACGTTTGACTTTGTTCCACAATTATATTCATGTAGTAGTATTATTAACATTTTTGACATAGTTATTCTACAAAACTGTTTCTTTGTTTGGTTTTAATTTTAGTATTGCAAAGCTTCACACAAAATGTAATACGATCGAAAACGAAGTGCTCCTCACTGTAAGTCGATAACTGACCGCTCGTAAAGGCGCACTTACAGATCCCTTAAAGCTACGTATCCCTGCTTCATTTTTTACATAGGAAAAGTTATTATCAGATATTTTTGAACACATCCTTTATGTAGAAATAGCGATGGACTAACATATAATTATTAAAATAATTTATTGATTGACTGACAAAAATACATAACAGAAATTATACTTACTGCTAACCATAAATGCAAAACATTGCTGCTCTTCTCTACCAAAAATATTCTTTGCTTGCCTGTAGAAAATTTCTCAAGCAAGTGTCTAGCTAAGTAACAAAAATGAGGTAATCATTCTATGACGATATTATAAATGAGAGAACAAAAGCTGCGCCGAAGATAAATATTGTTATTACAACCCTTTGGCTGATTAATTGATTAAGGGAACAACCTTACACAAGAAAAATGTTGCTTTTCATGGATCTCATACAACAATTATGGGTATGATAGGGAATATTTACAAAGAAAACCTGTTTCTAGTTGTAGAAGAATGATTTGAGAATATTACACTTTTAATCTTCCCTACTCTGAAGGAGTCTAATCACCCATCATTTATTTCATGATAGCGCTCATATGGGTTTTAATCAAAACATCATACATTTTTAAGTATTTTTCAAACAGATAAATTTGCATAGGTTATAACATTTTTCAATCATGTAGAACTGAAATGACAATAAAGACACTTGAAAGAATATATTCGACAAAGAAAGTAAAGTGTATTTTACATAACTGAGTACAATAATATTAATCGACTCATAATACTATTATATATATATATATATATATATATATATATATATATATATATATAATGTTGGTGTATATTTTGCCATTTGATTGTGCTTAATAAGAGTGGTTTTAATGTAGAAGAAAACAGAAATGTTTTGCAAGAGTTTAGTTATCATCTGATGATGGAAACGATGGCGAGTTGAATGAATCAGATGAACTCCATCACTTAGAGGACATTTCCAGATATTTCCGTTGCAGAAGGACGTGAAGGACAACGGAAGGACGTGAGCTATAATAAAATATACTCACTAATTACAACTTAAATTCCATGTCTAAAATGCTTTACTCCTTTTTCATTTTTAACGGTTTTCAGTCCAAAGGCTCTTTTATGCTATTTCGTTTTCCTTTTAAGCACTTTACTACTCAAAATCACCTTTTCCACTCGTTCTATTATGTTTTCTGTGTACTTATATCGAGTTTTCAGGTTTATTTAATTTCTGCATATCATTTCTTTCATTTAAAACACCATCTTGTTTCAAAATTTATCTTCCAGACACGACAATTTCTACATTTCCTTTCAGTAACAAAGCCAGCTTACTTTGAAATTTGTCTTCCAGATACGACGCCATCTATTTTTTCGCTTCTATAAGCGTCGGATTTAAAATAATTGATTTGACACCATCTAAGCGCGATTTCAAAAATTTCGCCAAGTGGCTACTTTAAATTAGGACTTAATCAAAATTTGGTACTTGTTTGTTATAGTGTCGCCCATCAAATTACGATGACGCCAAGTCGTCGCCAAACTCGTGAAGCCTATCTTTTGATACAACATACTTGTAGATATTTCTTAGTCGTTTGGCGATTAATCATCGAGCGCCGCTATAATAGACAAGTACCCAAAATTTTTTGTAATAATATTTTTATGTGAGAGATCGCCATTTTAGCTCGCGTCTTGGCGACGGGATATAAAATGGCACCAGAACGCGCTATAGATCCACGGAATCGACATATGTAATATTGAAACCTTACTTAAATGCAATTTTTCTTTTATCACCATTTGGCAGCGTCTGGACTTTCATCGGAAGGACGTGAGCAAAAATAAAATATACTCATTAATTTATTGGAACATATTTCAAATTCTGACGCCATTTTATTATTGTCATCAATAATAAAATGGTTATAATAAATAATAAAATGATAATGATGCCTGCTTTTTTGTATATTAATATTATGGGGCATATCGGCATAAATTAACCTATTCGAAATTTTGCATGAAAAGCCTCATCACCAAAAGACAACATAGTGCCAATCCGGGTGGATACTGCATTTGGTCTAAAAGCATACCGTATGCATATTTTTTTTAAATATATCAATAGTTTATTTATGGGATGTGGAGCAATATGTAAAAGCTATTATCTCCCATACATACCACAGATTATACTAAAGATGGTTGAATTTATTTATCCTGTTTATTTGAACATGCTTCTAGATTCCACTATCTAAACAAACCAACAAAAGAAAAAAAGAATAGCAATTAAAGCAAAGTACAAAGGGACGAAGGTATCATTTAATCGGCATCCTTTCCTACAGCTGTTTGCATAAAATAAGTAAAGAAACATAAAAATAAAGTTACATTTAAATAGCGTCATCTTCCAATCTTTCGTACAAACTGCACAAACCTTTCGAGAAATCTGACATTCTTCGCAATTGAAATGTGACTAAATCATAAAACTCCGTGACTACAAATGACCGCTTTGGTTTTAAATCTATTAAAGAAAAACGTAACTTTTAATCTAAATAAAAGTGTTTCATGGTCTCATTTAAAAGACGCCGTAAATTTTACCTTTATGTACTGAAATACAACGAAACTTATACTTTAAAAAAATTGATTCAAGGAATCGAAATTAAAGTTCAATTTCATTAAACATAAAATTTTACAACTTTAATGAATCTTAACATTTCTACAAAGTATAAATATATTATTAGCGGAGTACTTGTTTTTGGGGTACATAAGCCTCACGGGGTTTAATCCCGAGAATTTACTATTGATATAAGATTTAGCTGAACTTTTGTTTCTCACTTGCCCAGGAGTTAAAATTTAATACATGAAAAATTTAGGAAATTAATCGAGCAATAGTAAACTATTTTTATAAAAATGCACTAAAGTTAAGTTTTTACTATCTGAAAAATTAAAAATTTTACTTAGTTAATTTTAGTTTAATTATTATATAGGTGTTGCTTAGAAAAAGCTGTTTTATGAGAAATTTAATAACATTAAAAGGTTTGCTGCAGTAGATATTAATAAATATATTGATTACTTTTCAAAAGTAATGAAGAGACAAAACAGTTTGATACCGGTATAAAAATTAAAAGGCTATTTTGTTAGCAACAACTCAATATTCTTAGTTTTTAAACACTTTCACTTTAAATTACTTCAGTCTGATTGGTTATAGGTGATGGAACGCGATCACTGAAGCCAGAATCACCTGTTTGACTTAAGATTTTGAAAAGTGAACCCGAGTCAAATGGTTCTCCGAAAAATCGCCAAAAGAGCTAAAGTATTTGCTTCTCTGGATTAGAAGTCGTACCATTTCAATTTATTTCTTATTTCCTTTCGTTATAATTTTATCTTGTAGCTTTCTTAAGATCTTCGATTTATATCTGTTTTATTTTCCTTACTCTTTGACTTATTTGCTTTTTGATGGATGCTTTTTTAACTTTTGCAGAGACTTTCATTTCAGGTTGCTTACCTGTAGAATGGGTTTGCACCGAGGTCTATGTAAAGGATATGGAGTGGGAGAGCAGCCAAGACGACCAACCTATGGACTGAGTGGAAACACCCGAGGTAAGATATGCAAAGAAATCCAAAGTCAGTGAAACTGTTGATACTAAGACTACATTTCAGCACGCAACGCCTCCAGCAGCACCGAACGCGGTAAGTGCACCTATTATTCGTAACGTTCCATTTCAGGTGAAAAGGACCAATCCAGCGAATAGAAAGGTTAATTTCCCAGGAGATGTTAAGGAAAATTCGTCTTTGTAGGTTACGCTGACACCACCAGCACCGAAAAAGTCAAGTCCTCCGGCTAACTCCTAAATCACCAAGCGGAAAATCCGTATATTGCAAAGTAAGTTCTCCTCAGGTAAGCCCGGCTTCCGATAGGATTATACTTAAGTCACGTCCTTCAGTTCTTCCTAGGGTGTAACTTATTAATTTATAATGTATTTAAATTAAAACAACAATTTCTCTACTCTCTAAAAATAGTTTTAGATGCAATAACTGAATTTCTAGAATTTTTTTTCTCTCTTGAGCGATTAGGTAAATAAAAATTTTAAGAGTATTTCTTTATTTCATATCGAAAACATTTTTGTCAGGTATTTTGTGATATAGACTTGTCATTTTCAATCATATGTAAAATTTTAATTTTTTCCCTAAAATAATATACAATAAATAACAAAGCTTGAAAAATCTCGTTGGGCGACTTTTTTTTTTCCTTATCGCCAAATACGTATGCTCAAAACAAGTCGTACTTTTAAAAATTAAGACTTTGCATACATATAGCAATCATATTATACAATAAATGGCCAGAGATAGTTTTTAAGTTCTAAAATTCGTTTCTCAAACGTTATATCTCTATTTTGAAATGCAGTAATTTAAACATATTATAGAGTAGCTTTTTTTTTTCTATATTTACTTAAAATGTATTCTGCAATTACTGCTTTTGGTACTTCCCTGTCGTAGCGGCGCCGGATACTGAATCGCCAAGTGACTAAGAAATATCGCAAAGGTATGTTGTATTGCAAGATAGGCTTCACGAGTTTGGCAACAACCTTAGCATAATCGTAATCTGATGGGCGGCTCTATAATAGGGAAGTATCCTCCATTTAAATACCAGTTGAAGAAAATCATTAAAAAAATATTAGTTATAAGAAATTCAAAATAGTTCCTGAAGATGATTGAAAATTTGAGTTAAGGATGAATTTTAATAAATGAGCATCAGAATTATTATTATATATTTTTTAAAAACATTTACTGTTTGTTTAGTCGGAACAAGAAAAATTCAGTCTACTTGTACGTAATTTGTATTTCAAGAACACATAATTTTCATTAATTCAATACAGGGATAAAGCTTTTTTTAATACAAATTCATAACGATTTCGTAAGAATAAAGATAAAATTACGAATTATTGAAAAAATTCAAATTTATTCTTGCATAAATTATTTTCAAATCAATAGTTCTGATAGATTTTTGTTACACATCATATGGTCAGGAAATATACTTTTGCAGACATTTAAACTAAATGAGTTTTAATTTTTCTGTCATGTCACCGGTTGTTTTCCCTCTATACGGCGATGTTATAAAGTTGCATTATTGGCCTAAAGCAATAAATGGATATGTACTAAGGGATCTTAATAGCCAATTTAAAGATAGGTTGATTCTTGGAAAACAAATTATAAGCTTTCAAGAGTTTGCAAAAATAGCATCGAAAGAACAGTCCTGTATCAAAATTATTTTGAAATTTCTTAAAATGTCCTGTATTTCTTCTTATAAACTATTTAAATCGATTTTCGTGTCAGGAAAATGAAATTGTGGTGAATTGATATAAAAAAGACCCAGTTCTTTAAATATGAAATTTTGAATTGAAATATATATATATATATATATATATATATATATATATATATATATATATATATATATATATATATATATATATATATATATATATATATATATATATATATATATATATATATATATATATATATATATATATATATATATATATATATATATATGATTGAAATAGCGGGGAAAGTCAAAGTAACTGGGTCGTTTTTGTCCCCACTTGTAAGCCAAATAATTAAAACAACATTCTAATAATCCTTAAACATCGATTGGCTCAAAGAAAACTCAAATCATAATGTTATTAAATGTTACATTAATTATTACATTATTAACGTTACATTAATGTTATTAAATGTTACATTATTAAATGTTACACCATAATATTTCCCAGAAAATATTGAAATTCACACGGTAAGAAAAGGTTGTTAAATTTTAATACAAGTCATACAAAAATTTTAAATCACCAATATAGTTATAAATCCATGGAGGATCCATTAAGGAGGAAATATTTTTCAAAACCGAAATATGACTGATCAAAACTGGCTGCAATGGTCCACTTCCATTAACCAATGAACTTTAGGATCCCTCCAGTGGTCGAGCGTGGAAGCTCTTACAACTGGAAGATGAAGATCATCTTTTGTTATGTGGCGAGATCTTCATCAGGCTGGCTGCGAGGGGTTTACCTAGTTCCCCCACGTGTCACACGAATGTGGACCGGTAACCTCTTAAGACTTCCAGGAAGACACAGAGTGCGTTCCCAGAATTATTTCCAAATTTCATTATTTCAGAGGCTGGAATAGTCTGTTTAGTTAAGTAGTAAGCATTGATTTCAAAAGCTTTTTCTATGACAATCAATATTCTAAATTAGTTGTTACAATGACTGTTTTTTTTTTTTAATAACGTCCACTCATCAAACAAGCGTGCCGAGTATTTTGTTCTGGACGCGTTGATCCACATCCCCATCCCATCAACGCACAACATCTGTTCTGTTTCACCCGAACTTGAGAAAAGGCAGGAGGACCAACTATATTAAGGTGTGTGGGTGAAGGGGTTGTCGCAAGACTCCCCCGGGGCTGTCCAGGAAGGCTATAAGAGGAAGGAGAAAAGGAAGGAGAGCCCGCGAGGAGCAACAGGTAGCCGACCTCCAAATGGTGTTCCTCGTGCAACGCTGCGCTCCTGTGAAGGGTAGAACAGCGGCTGACTGGCTACATTTGAAAGCGAAATAATATTTAATCGGGATTATTAATACATTCATCTTGCAATGGACATGGTAGCATTTTCCTACGCCTCAATTTATTCTCTTTTGGCCGCATGGTTTGATACTCTGTAATATATCAATGTTTATGATTAGACTACCGTTTTGTTTGGCGTGTATTCATACTGTGAAAAATATTTGTAATTGAAACAGACACGCAGAAAATATTTTTTAGTTTATTAAACGATTTCAAGCATTTCTAAGTTCTCTTTTTTTAAATTGTTTTAAATAGAAAAATGGTACTGACTTAACTTTTCTTTAAGGACATAAGGATTCAATGCCACAAATTTTAAAAGGCCGGCTGACCATCTCTAAGCTCATTTGCCAAGATTCACACATCGATGCATATCAGTTTACAAAAGTTAAAAATTAATAATATATTTATATTGATGGAGGAGAGTATATTTTTGGATATCGTTCTCCTCTTTAATAATATTGCGTTCTTATTTAGAAATAGTACATTTTTAATAGACAACAGATTATTTCAATTACAATTTCTTATTTAAAAATAGCAATACATTCGGATCATTTCGAAAAATATTATTTCATTTTTACGGAAATTTATAAAAATTTAAATGATATAAATTCTTTTTAAAAGATAGGAAAGAAACATCACACCAGATTGGAAAATACTAATATTTTTAGATTTTTGCAATGATCCCGATTCGATATGTTCGAAGTAACAAAAATTCATAATAATAAATTTATAAGAATTTCATATATATATATATGAAATTCTTATAAATTTATTATACTCTCTTTATTATATTGCCCATTTATCGTTTCTTACGCGATGTTACTGCCATTTGGTATTTGCATATTGGTATTCAATGATTTTAGTATTTCAAGTCAACAAAAATGTGGATGTAGTTTCATTATGTTGTGGGATTTTTCTGCTGTTAGAGAAAGACATTAGGCAGTCAGTTCCAGCACAGCAGCATCAATTCCTCTCTCAAACATATATCTTTCCCTCCGGTTTTCTTCTTACTATTCTAATTCTCTGTATTAAAACTTTTGACTGCAACTACCGAAATAAGTTCGTGTTTAGTAAAAAATATAAAATTTCATCAAATATTTTTCTCCTGGAAATCGCACATTTTGTGATCTTGAAGATAGTACGAATTTTAGGCTTCCATCCTCTCGCACTGTTAGGTGTTTAAGTCTGTGCAATCATGCCATCAAACACATGGCCCGCTATATTTAGTCAAGACACACACTTTTATTTGGTTCATGTAGTTCAAATATACAGAGTGTCCACTCAAATCCCTTGCCACCCTCTTAACTTCGCAACGACTGCTGCTATATTCATAAAAGTAGTGTCTAGGTATAGTAAAGTAGTCATGCGCTACTGTATGAAACCAACAACGATACCACCTGGTGGGACACTCCGGAGTTAGCATTCCTATCTCGAAAACGGAGAGAGATCGAGAAAAAAAAAGTGATTTATAAAGTTGTGGAGCATCATCGATTTTGTACAAAAAGGTACCTTGCGGACATTAATGAGAAGAAAAGAAGGGTTAAAACACTCAATTGTTTTTTCATCATTGCCATATTGCAGTTTCGTGTTTTGCCCGAAAGATAATCGTTTCTCCTTTTGATCGAATTTCGTTACCTCGTAGTGTAGGAAATCACGAAAAAACAAATGTGCAATTTAACCATTCTATTCTCCGCATTAATATCCGCAAGATATATTTTCGTACTAAATCGATGATGCTCCACAACTTTGTAAATCACATTTTTCCCCTATTTCGTTCCGTATTTAAGATCGGAATACTAGCTCCACAGTTTTTCACCGGGTGGCGACGTAGGTGGTTTCATTCAGTAGTGCATGGCTACTTTACTATACCTAGACAACACTTTTATAAATATAGCAGCAGCCGTTCCGAAGTTTAGAAAGCGGCAGGGGATTTTAGTGGGCAACATGTATGTTCAAACTAATACTCATTGAGTTTAACATTAGTTTATTGTATTTAGCATCGAAATTATAAATCTGTTTGGTTTATTGTGTCCTACTTAAAGTATTTTGAGTAAACCGTAAATGTAATACAACATTTTTTCCAATGTATATTGAAACATTAAAAAGTAACAACAGTTTTATTAACTAATTTTCTAACTTTTTATTGATATAAAGTGCAAAATTAAACAGATAATAATTTTCATATTTGATACTTTTTTCTGAAATGTATTTCACAATTAAAAGGTTAAAATGCATTTCGATTGAATTTAAATACTCTATTTGAGGCACGCTTTTATAACTAGTTACATTCCTCTAAAATAAATATCCTCGGAGCCCAATTAGTTGAGACACACCTCTTTTTACTCTCCAGGGCATTCTGTCCTTTTTACATGCATCATAATATTTATTCTGTGATGCTTCGCTTCAAAAGTCGTTCAATAAGTCCTAAGAATTGTGAAAAACAAATTATTTTCTGCAGATTTTTTATTTATTTATTTATTTTTATTATTTTTTTTTTCAACGTTATCTGTTTTTTGCTCTATTCACTTTTCCAAGCTTTTCTACAACTTTCTTAGCCATCTTAAAAGTAAGATTTCGGAATAGCGATTTCACCGTATTTGCTTTCTTCAGAGCCCGTTCATCTAAAAAAAAAACTCTGTTTTGACTGTGCTTTTGTCTGTGGAATGCAGTAGTGTATCCACTTTTCACCTACAGTTATGTATCGAAGCAGAAACTCGTCAGGATTGCTACGAAAAAGCGCCAAAATAGCCTCCAAGTCAACTACACGAATGCGTTTATTTTCCGCTGAGAGCATCTTCCCGAGATTTTTTTCACACCTAATTTTTCGTGCAAAATTTAAGACACTGTACCTTGCGACATGCCAATGGCATCAAATATTTCGCGCACTTTGATTCGTCGATCTCTCAAAATCATATAATGGATTTAGTTAATCATTCCGTGAATAGTCACTTTCACCGAACATCCCGAAAGAAGTTCATGTTTTGTGGATGTACGATCACGTTAAGCTCATTTACCCAATTGTAAACATTCGCAAATACAGGAACAGATATACCCATGAATTTGATTCAACTCAGCTTTGATCTCATTCGGTGTTAAAGTCTTTTTAATCATTTCTCAAAACGAACTTTTTTTTTTTTTTCCTAAATAAACTCAAATTTCTTGCTTCAATTGGAGATAAAAATGAAACCATATGATGAAACTTCTCCAGTGCACCAGCGTTCTACTTTTCTCTCACGCGAACGTAAGTGCCGACTTCACGGGTTCGATGCCTAATGCCTCCAAGACCCATCGTGTAAAAAGGCTGATGTTGGAGTTAAGTATTTTTGTTGGTGAGGCATGAATATGGAGAGCAGAGTTTTTGTCATCTGAAAAAGACGATGTAGACTAGAACCAAATCAGACCAACAAAAGCTGTCTTTATGCCCAAATTTCTATGAAAGGTCTTATGAAACGTATAGATGATAGGGATTAGAAATAACATCACACACAAAATCCACAGCAAAAGTTAAATAGTATTTATATTTTGACTTAACTATGATTGCTTTTAATGTTCGAGAATACGTAAAAAAAGAATTCAATAAAAATCCCAAAATAGTGTTTTATTGTGTGATAAGGTATGAATGAGGACTCTCTCTAACACATGAAATGGAAATAGGTCACTAGGTTTTCCAGTAGGGGGGGGGGCCCGGAAAGCTAGTAGGGGAAACCAGCTCAAGTGTCGTCCACGTCATTTGCTAGAGGCTAAAAATTATGATATCTTTTGTTAACAGCCCCCGTGTTGCATAAAATTACAATGCTAATAAACAATAACGAAAATTTCATGTGATTATTTTATACACAGATTGGGATTAAGAGGAATACATTTGGTAGCAAATAGATAAGAATTTGATTAAATGATTCCAGAAAGAACACATATTTAGTGAAAAGGTAAAAATTAGTCAAATCCAATATATTAAACTGATTTAATATACCCAGTATACTCAAAATGAGCAGCATGAAAAACATAAGAACTTAAACATTTTTTACAACAAAAACGTAAGCATTATGCACAATAACATCATAGCAGAAAGATATTAGAAATATATATTAACCTGGCGAATAAAAAGTGTTGGCTACAAAAAGGTATAAGTTCTATTTTCTTAAAAAAATTGATTCATTAGTTTTACTTTTTCATTGTCTCATCCACAAAAATTATGAAATTATTAGATTATTTTTTTAGCTTTCTTAAGAAACATTGTATCAGACATGTGTACATCCCATGTACAGAAATAGTTTTAAAAATATAAAATAACAAAAAACTGTAATTTACCGTACCTTGCTTCCCAGAATAACTGCAAATAAATTCCTTTAACAATTTTCTTATAAATATATAGGTAGGAATACGAAACTCTAGATTCCCCCAAGACGTGCAAGATGAAAAGTACGTTCTTTGAATTATGAAACGTCGAATTTTAATTTCATCCGGATCTCAAAACACGGCAGACATTTTTCGATAAATCTCCTCAAAACTGAAACGGGTTGTGATTTATGACAGAAAGAGAATGAAAAATTCGAAACCGACTAAAATAAAAGGAAGGAACTCATGAAAAACGATTTGCTAGTCGGCGAATTGTTTCACTGCATGTACTGTAACTGTAAAGGTAAATTGGAAAGCGTTAAAAAAATTCCTAGTGGTAAATTTCTGTTCGAAGTGAATGAGAATGAATGAATATAAGAAAAACAAATATTCAAAACATATTCAAAATAAGAGCTACATATTATTCAAAATATAACGGAGGTTGAGTAATATTACTGGAATACATAAAACTTCTGTTGAAACATCTCTTTTTAAAACAAAGAGAGCCTCTACATTAGCACCAACATTTTTTGATAGAAAAATAAAACATTTTGTTCTGGAAAAATTTTATTTACACTCTATCGAATTTTCTGTAGTACAATGGGTATATACTTTCCAGACATTTTCGAAAGTATTAGGTATTCTTTTGTCTAGACGCATAATTAAACTATAATGCAATTCATTTATAGTTACACACTTTTCTTTTTAACATTATACCATTTTTATATAATCGTCTAGGAGAGGAAAGACGTTAACAGACTGAATTAGAATGATTTATAAAAAGCTTTTTCGGTCACTTTCTGAAATGATTGTCATATATCTTAACAAATAAAGTGAGAAGCTTTTGAAGCAATAATTATTAGTGTATATTTATCACTTTCTTAACGTCAAAAGCAATTTAATTTTAGTAATATCATGAAACTGGAAACTATTTAGTAATAATTCGTTCAAAATACATATTAATGTTCGTTGTAATTAATATATGACGTTAAAAAGTTTAATTTTTCTTTTATTTATAAGAAACTAATGAAATAAAGGATATACTGGTGACGGATCTCTTAATTTTAAACCTCGGTCAAGTAACGAGGACGACAGTTGAGATGGCACCTCCCTCTCCTCTTTAATGTGCATCAGCCAAGGCTACACGGAGGGTCCTCAGATAGCAGCAACAAAGATGATGCAGGAAATAATTTCGAATACATTCGAAGTTCATTATTTAACAGTGAAGCAATTGGAAAGATTTAAATATTCGTCTTCGGATAACTTTATAATTTCCTTTCAAAAAATTACGACCACAATAGCTTAGTGATCACGGTCGCGAATTGCGGCCGGCATTGTTTCGTCGATTTATAGTCTCGAGTCTTTATGCCATTAATGACCCGCTGTGTAGCGGGGCATATGCACATTAAACATGTCCATTCTTCAAATTCTCCCATTAGCGTAGTGTGGAAATCTGGGGAGAGAGAGGCCAGATCAGGTGTCGCTCTCGTCACTTGAAAGAGCACAAAATTACGAGGCCCGTCTCCAACAGCTTGGTGTTGCTTCTCTGCGACGCTAATAAACGATAAACCATTTTTTCAAAAAACATTTTCTGCAGTCATATGGCGCAGAAACATGAACAAGAATTAAGAAGATTGTAAATTTTTTTAACGCAGTATTTAATCCTATCAAATGTTAATCATTTTTTATGATATGATACTTGTGAGTATACAAAACTGTAAGTTAAGAAGAAAGCTCTCCTTAATAACTTTCTTTTGAGAAATCAAATGTATAGTGCAAAATTGGGCAAATTGCGTTTATTTAAATAGAAATTTAATACAATTCGGCCAAAAACTATGCATGAAAAAGGCGAAAAAGTTTCCGATATTTAAAGAAAGATGTTCCTGAAGTCTATCATAAACATCAAGGTTTCTTTTTGTGGTTTATTCTCCAGATATCGCCCGAAAATTAAATAATTCTGTAATATAAAGATGTAAAAAACGTTAATAAAATTATATAAATGAAAATTGTATCCGATTTAATGTATCAGTCCTTAATGATTTTATTTATTACAATAACATCTTATTTTAAACGGTGAAAGTAAAATTAGAGGGGTTTAGGCGCATGAGCTAAATGTAACTATGCTGCGCAAAAAAAAATGTGTCTATGCGTTATTTAGACACGCGAGGAAGGGGGGAGAAGATTTTAAAAAATTGATGAAAAGAAAGGCCAAAAATAATGAAGGGTTGCTAGAGTATCCTGGGGGGAGGAGGGTCAGCTTTTTTACCAAAGACAGTATACCCCATAGGAAGGAGGGGGGAAAGAATCATACGGGTACCTAGAATTCATGACGTCCGTACTTACTAAAAAAAGTAAACCCTTGAGAGTTTTATTTTAGAAGATTCCCGCTCACACATACATAGAAAAAGGCTCAAAAAATGTTCTAGAACCTTCCAATTCCCTATTTTACCCTTATACTACTTTTATTTACTATTTTTCTTATATTTCTTGCTCAGATAACTGGTCATAAATTGCATGATAATCAAAATTTGACTGCTGCCGCATCGAGTTGTCGACGACATTTTGCAAAGAGTTGTGATCATTAAAAAGACCTTAATTAATTATTATATAACAGAAACCAAGCAACAATCAAAACAATAGGTTGATTCCAGTGAATCTGCTCCAAAGAAGGCGAGGATGCTCTCATCAGCCAAAAAATTTATGATAAACTTTTAAGGTACGAAAGGTGTCACGACTATGAATACGAGTAACTGTGACTTAGACAGCTGTCTAGTGAGTCATGATACTTAAAAAAAAAAAACATTTCGATGCTACGAGCACCATTTCTTGGAATTTCTAAGGAATTATTGACTGATCCACGTAGTGTGAGAGAGAGAGATCAGAAGGTTTGAAAAGTCAGATAAGACGCTACCTACGCTAAGAAGAAGAGCATTACAGCACTCGACGTTTGTGAAAGGTGATCATTAGAGAACAAATACAAGCTTACAAATTTTATTAACAACTCAAATCCAGTTCCCCATTCGAAAGAAAAGTAAAATTTTTTAATATTAATCCTTAGTTGAGGACACGTGAATGATTCTGCTCCACTATCGTAATATCCATACTGATTATTCTTAAAAAAGAATAAAATTAAGTGTAATAATCTGGATCAAACAGTATGGGGGAAGCCGGAGTATTTTGAGCCACTGCAGCGTGAAAATTTGCTGAGGAATGGATTGACTGAGGGGTTCTTCACTAAGAAGACCAACAGCTCGTTCTACATGTATAACATTGTGATGATGAGGTATACCTAATGATATCATTATGAATATTGTACTAGAAATAATGAAACAAGTTTTTACAATAATAACAACCATAATACCAATAAAGTATAAAAATTTGATGATAAAAAATGTATGATAAATAATGAACTATGATTATAATTTTTTTTTTTGTAAAACTTTTAGTTGTATTTATTTATTAAAATACAAATAATGTAAATTGTAAAATAGGTGGGATAAACTTTTAATTATATAAACATTAAAATCAATCAACATTAATTAGATATTTAAAAAATGATAGTTTGAAAAAAGCCGTAAAATTGAAAGATGTCATTTCTATTTACTTATATATGAAAATGTTGAGATCTCTATTATCAAAATTGAGCTTAACAATAAAATATATTCTGGAGGGAAACTCATTTTATGAATTCTTAAAATGCTATTCATCCTTTCAGTTCAAATGTTTTTTTTTTTTTTTTTTTTTTTTTTTTTTTTTTTTT
>BMAW01104522.1:0-16135 GCA_019974015.1 Nephila pilipes | reverse complement strand
TTCTTTATTTTACAATGTATGTAGATGCTTCTTTTGAAATCATAATATTTTGTGCTTCTTTTAATTTTTATGTACGTGGATTTTTCAATAAGTCATTAAAAATCCAAGACATTTTGCTCGTGGCATCGAATTTGTTTTGTTTTTGGTACGCATCATAACTCACTAGAAAGCTGTGGAAGTCTGAGTTACTTCCCTCTCATAGTTTCGTTTTCATTGTTGATTGAAACAAGGATGTATGTTTGATTAGAAAAATGGGTAAAAGCTTGTTTATTGCGAAAAATTAAATACTTATATTTGAAATGCTCAACACCGTAGAGATCAACGCTGAGTTGAAAAAAATTCATGGCACTCCTATAGTTAAAAATTATTTACAACACGTGATCAGTTTTAAAAGGATATTTTTATTTCGTGCTAAATTTGCTTCGCCAATCTGTGGCAGCATTAGATGTTATTCCATTTTTGTTTACTTCAGAGAGATGATCGCTTTTTCTATGCTTAGTATTGTTAAGTATGCATATATTTAACCCAGATATGCTGAGTAGTTAAGAAAATGTGGTTTATACCAACTAAGATGTTTTATATGATATTAATAACTGTAAGAATCTCTGTAAAAGAGAAATATTTTGACGTGTGGCGCTCGTTCGAAAAGGAAGTAAATGCTATTAAGAGTAAGCAATTTGTTTTTCCTCATTTTCTATAAGAAAAATTGGAAATTTGCCCCCAAGCATTACAGTTGGGTGTTTATTAAGTCGTGTAACGAAATGAATCTAAAAGACAGTACATTAACTGATGAATAAAAAAAATTTAGAATTAAGAATTGTTGAAGGGAAATCGAAATAGGATTTCGGCTGAAAATGATGTTCAGCAAAAACGCTTTAAAGAAGTTATGAAATAGAAAATTATTGAAAAAGAGATCAATGAGTTTGAATTGTATTTAGATAGAAGGAAAAATTAGAATATAAATTGAATACGTTGTCGCAAGTGTCAGAACCTAGAAATTTTGGATTAGACATGGGAAGCGCGCCAATATCTCCAAATCCCAATACATTATCCCAAGATAAAATTACCAACATTTCATGGGAATATAAATAAGTTACCCAACTTAGGATATAGCTTAATAAAATTAAAAATGATACTAACATTGATAAACATAGTAAATTTATTTATTTAGCGCAGACCATGCAACAGGGTTCAGTTGTGGAGAAATTAAAAGTTTTCCTCAATCGGCGAAAGTTATAGAAAGCGGTAAAACAATTGCACTCATGTTTTGGAAAAAATAAGCTATTGATTTAGGTCTACGTGAGAAGCTTACTTTCTTTAATTCTTCAAAAACAATACGCACCGTCTTTAAGAAAACTTTGTTTCCAATTGGAATTTAAGCTTTGTGCGTTCGAAGTCTTAAGGGTTACAAGAGAAAAAATATGTAGCCTTGCTTTTTCCTCTCTTTGAATCTCCTTTACCTGATGGCACACCAGAGAGAGTTTTATAGAGAAGTTAATTGTAGATCTAGGGATTTCAACTCATAATCTGAGGGAAATTTTGAACAACTAAGAATAACCGAGAAAAGTGATTTATATCTTTTTCTTGAATTTCTTCAAGATGAAGTGAAATCGGAAGAGAGAATATCCTTACCTTCTCAGATGTTTGAACAAAGAAAGTCAGGAAAATTTGATAATACTGGGAGTGCTAAAATGTCTTTAGAAAACGACAAAAGACTTATATAATTCAATTACTACATGTCCCGGATCCTGCAGAATAGTTCACTTAAGGACAAAAATTATCCACCTTTTGTTCAGATCTTCATAATTCATGGAAATGTAGGAAGGCTGGAAATACACCTTTAAATAAAAGAGAAGCTGTTGTTGGTAAATAGCGTTTCTTTTGTTTGGGACATGGATATTGTGTAATGAAGTGCAAAGTAAAATCACGTTTATTGTATGGGAAGAGACATCACGTACATTTGTGTAGAAATACGACTTCACTGAGGGCGTTTCATTCTTGTAAAAGGGAAACAGAAAATACTGATGCAAATTTAGAGAGAGACCGGACACCTGCCAATGTATCAAGAGTTCCAAATGTTGCAAACCTTAACTGTGATTTTCAGATACAACAGGAAAAAATTCGTGCCATTATAGATTCTGCTGTCTTACATTTTTAAAAAACACAGCCAAAGAGTTACGATACAAAACTTTAAAAAGTGAACATCTTCAACATTCATTATATGGAGGAAGTGGTACTGGAGAATATGAGCATAATGTATTAATGATGCACTTATCAGATGTAAAGGTTACATAAAACTGTCATTTCGAACCACTAAGACAACCCTTAATCTATGATACCATGTCATGAGTAATATCTAAATTGTGTCTTAAAGAATTTGAAGATTTAGGAATGTTTCATGAGGATCAGTATTTTTTGGCGTATTGACATTAAAATCGGAGCTCCTGTCGCAGTGAAATTGATGACTGGCGGTTACAAACGTCCCAATAGTGTTCTCGCAGTCATAGAAACAAAAATAGGATGAACAGTTATGGGTCGCACAACAACAGAGTAATCCAGTGAGAACACAAATCTAATTTAAGTGCCAAATAAAGATGCCTATATAACAGATTTGTGGACATTAGATAGGTTAAATATCACGGACCCGACAGAAAGTAAAACAAAACTAGAACTCGAGGAGGCCATTATGTCCCCTTTCTCTAAAGGCAGTAAAAATTGAGAACGGACATTTTCTACCATGGATTGTAGTTCATCATCTTCCAGAAAATTATATAATCTGTCACTCAAAAGATTAAGTTCTATGCTAAAGAAACTAAAGGTTGATGATTTGTATGAAGATTACGAAAATGTATTTCAGGACAGATTGAGAGAAGGTATTATTGAGGAGGTAACGAAAAAGATGCTCCTAGTCCTTACCTGCCTCACGGACATATTACTTAAGAAAACAGAACAACTGGGATCAGATGCATCCGGTAAGGAAAAGGGATGCTTAGAGAAGAGGTCAAACCTCATAGAATGAATTCCATTCGTGTTGACCAGATTTCGTTTAGAAGATTAAGGTGTTATTGTAGATATTAAAAAAAAATGTCTACAAAGGAGCCTTTTTCCAAGTGATAGAACATTTTTGTGGTTTCAGTGGGTAGTAATAGGGTGAAAATTTACCGACGCTGTAAAGTTGTATTTGGAGTGTCAAACGGTCCTTTTTTACTTGGAGTTGTCATTGAGTACCATTTGCAGACAGTTCTCAATCGGTGTACAGAAGTAAAAACCATTTACCCAAAAGAAATTATTCAAAATCTTCTCAGTAGCTTGTTCTATGAATATTGTGTTACTAGCTTAAGAAATGATTCTGAATTGCGATTTCTTAGAAAAGTGGCATCAGAAGAAATGGCAGAGACAATTCGACTTGAGATGGTGGGAAAATACTTCAAAACTTTCTCTTTCCTCTACCGATGCCCTTGGTCTAAAGTGGAATAAAATTATTGACAACGTCAAAGATAATATATCGACAATCTACGTATAGAGAAAATAACGAAAAGACTAATTATAGATACAGCGCACACAACCTTCGATTCTTTGGAAATTGTTTCTCCAATATTCTTAAATTCAAAACTTCTTTTACAGCGTTTACTGATGGCAAATATCAATTGGGACCAAGAAATAGATGCAGATACTAAAAAAGAATTTCCTCAAGAGATGAAAGATATTCCAATCTAGTCTAAAGTAGAAGTTCCAAGATCAATTAAATTGGAGGATGTAAATTACAAAAATTCTTTGCATTTATTCTGCGATTACATTTGTATATGCTTCAGGGATTTTTTCTTCGTGTTCAGAGAGAAAATTTTATGTACTTTCAAATTATACAAACTAGAACAAAAGCTACACCATGCAAAAAAAGAAAAACTAATATTGTACGATTAAGGCTTTTCGGTGCAACTGCCACGGCTCGACCTTTGTCGAATATTCTAAGAGATCATCCAGTTGAAGAAGTTCACTGTTGGACCGATTCTATAGCGGTACTACTTTGACACTCACTTGGAAATTGAGACACACATTACTTGTGTATTGATGCTTCAGATTTATACTTTCGAGATTTTTACTTGGTTTGTAATATTTTTGTCTGTGTATGGTATTCACTTTGAAATATTTTCTTAAAAACATTCTATGTAATGGTGAGTATGTCTTAGAATGCATTACATCTCTAATGCAATGTGTTTTCTAACGATTTGCGTTTACTCAATACATTGTTTGAGGCAGTATAGCCAAATTCTGAATTCATAAGCTCAAATATTCCCACTTACTTATTCACAACAATATATATTACTTATTCAATAAAACTTCTGTATCAGAAATTCTGTAAATGCAGCGAATGCAGATTGAAAAGAAATTTTTCTCGATATCGTAAGAGAGTCTATCCTAACCTATTTTAAATGTGTTTCAGCAAAAATTTAAAATTCGATAGGCTGATTAATTGTGCATATTCTTATTTGAAAAGATAAAAGTCTTAGACATGAGGTCAGATTTGTTATTTTCATAACAATTCTAGGATTTTACTTAAAATACTAAATATAATAAAGTTTTAATCATTTGATGACTTAAGATTAACTTACTTAAGTACTTCGAGTTCAGGATTTGAATTCTGAAAAAAAAAATGGAATCACATAAGAGAAATAACAAATAACTTGTACTAAAATAGGAAAATATTTAAATTAAATTTGCGAAATGATTGTTCTCTCATAATTTACTTGCAAAACATAACTCTAGAAGTTATCAAATAAACATTTTCTTTCGAAGCTAAGGAATTCTATTTAGAAAATTTGAGGAGGTTAAGATAATATATATATATATATATATATATAGTACTGGCTAAGATTGTGCAAACTTTTGGAAATTTTTATGTTTCTTAACTTTGAATGCTTATAGAAAATGTTACGTTTCACACATCATTTTAAAGAAAATTTAATGCTGAATTCAATACAAAAATTATACTTCAAATATTTGTAATACAGTAAAAGTAATGCTGAAGTAATTATCGATATACTTTAGATACCGATTATTACAGTGAGTTATCAGTACATAGTAGGGTAGCCCTTATTTTTTTTTATTACAGCTTCACATCGATGCTTTATTGAGCTGACGATAATTTTTAAGATCTTCTTTCGTTTTTACATGATGCCAGGAAACAATTGTAGCTTCAATTTGTTCCCTTTTATTTGATGGATGCCTCATTCGGACAAGAGTTTTCAAACGGTGTCTCAAGTTTTCTATAGGATTGAGGTCAAGTCTGTTTCCTGGCCAGGACAACAATTCAATGCTCTTTCGTGTAGGACCAAATCACAACCCTTAATCGGTATTTCATAGTTGTCTGAATGCAGTCAGAATGCAGCTCTTCTCCTATTCTACGTCTTACATATTTTCGCCTATCACTACCTAATTTTTTCTTGGTATTCATTTCTTAGTCCATAATCTTCAACTGATTATTCTTTTACTGTCAGAAACATCAGCGTCTTTCAGATTACTTCTGAATGCCGTTGATGGCATTCTTCTATATTTCAGACATAGTCTTTGTATCCCTCTGTCATCAACAAATGTGGTGCACCCTTTTTGCCCTTTTCCAGCTTTATTTTTTTATTGAATTTCTCTTCCGATATCGCAAACAAAACTTTGGATTCCAGATGTCATCACTGAACTGCCCACCTGTCTAGCAATTTCAGAGTAGAAAAAAACCACTTTCTCGAAACACAATACTCTTATATATATTTCTAGGTGTCCATTCTATTCTTTGACGTCATTGTTTCTTGACTTAATACTAAAACGTTTTAGAACCATTCCTACTTGTAATTTGGTTACATAAGAAACAATTTTCCATCTACAGAACAAAGCACAATAACGACTTGTTCCAATTATAAACACTATGTCAGCTTTTCCTGGCAGTTACTAACATTTGATTGGTTTCCAGAACAAGAACGGTGATTGGCCAGGAAATTTAGACATTACATAAAACTTCTTAACTGTGTTTGTTTTTATATAACTTTTTAAATAACCTTGAATTTAGATAACGTATAACTTTAACAGGTCAATTGAAAAGTCCCCGGCCTACCATATAAAACACATTTTTTTGGCAAAATTAGTTTTTTTTATTCAACATAATTCCTTTCAAGGGTGATATACTGATTATAGCGACCCTCCAACTTTTCGATACCATTTTTGTAGTACGATTTGTCCTTTGCTTCAAAATAGGCCTCAGTTTCGGCGATCACCTCTTCATTCGACGAACATTTCTTCCCAGCGAGCATTCTTTTGAGAACAGGAAATAGTCGCTGGGGGCCAGATCTGGAGAATACGGTGGATGAGGAAGCAATTCGAAGCCCAATTCATGGATTTTTGCCATCGTTTTCACTCACTTGTGACACGGTGCATTGTCTTGGTGAAGCAGCACTTTCTTTTTCTTCAAATGCGGCCGTTTTTCGGCGATTTCGTCCCTCAAACGGTCCAATAACGCTATGTAATAGTCGCTGTTGATGGTCCTTCCTTTTTCAAGGTAGTCAATGAAAATTATTCCAAGCGCATCCCAAAATACAGACGTCATAACCTTGCCAGCCGACTGTTGCGTTTTCCCACGCTTTGGAGCGGGTTCATCGTGTGCAGTCCACTCGGATGACTATCGATTGGACTTCGGAGTGAAATGATGGAGCCATGTTTCATCCATTGTCACATATCGACGCAGAAAACTCGGGTTTATTACGCTTGATCATTTTCAAACACTGCTCCGAATCATCAACTCGTCGTTGTTTTGGGTCAAAAGTGAGCTCGCGCGGCACCCACTTTGCACAGAGCTTTCACATACCCAAATATTCGTGCATGATATGATGTACACGTTCAGTTGATATCTTTAGAGTGTCTGTTATTTCATTCAATTTCAATTTACGGTCATTCAATATTACGGTCATTTTTTCCCTTCAAAAAGCAATATTTTATCAACACGCGAAATTCCTTTTTATCTATTTTTTTCACAATAACAAAAGTTGCTTCACTCAAAATGCTATAATTCACAAAATAATGATCCGACAGCTGTTAAATTTATACACGCATTTTATTATATTTATATTTATAGCAATAACAATTTGAAATTTCTCAAAAGAATGGGAACAATCACTTGTAATTTTTTTAATTCTAAAGAAGAAGACTTTTATTCAATTTTCAATATCTGTTGAATTAAAACATATTCAAAAGCATAGCTAATAATTTAATAGATATCTTCATTATTATGATACTTAACGACCTCACAACATTTTAAATAATAAATATGTTTTCCAAGCCCTTAAATGTGTTTTAAACATAATTTTTGAAATATTATTCTCTTTACTAAAGTATGTATTAAACCATTAGTAATAGTTCTAAATTTATTGAGAATTTATAAAATACAGGAATTAAAAAATAAAAAGTAAATTTGTAGCCTATTTTCTATAATAAAATAAAAATCCTATGAAGAATTTCTATATCACTGTTTGTATATTTAATAAGAAACTTATTATTAAAATATATTTACTAGTCAAAGTAGTGAATAATTTTTTTTACGCGTAATTGCACAATTTCCTGATTTTTTTTAGACATAACAAGTAATAAAATTGTTTTGGGTACATCTTATTGACTTTTTTCAATCTTTATTATTAGTCCTTTATTTTGACTTAAGGTTCATATCTTTAATTTTTTCACTTATATATTAATTACATTGAAACTTTAATAGTGAAAAAATTATAAACTATAAAGAATTTTCAGCGTCAAAGGCACAGAATATTTTCAAACAAGATTATTACTTTTCGATTATAAGGTAACGGGCAGAGACAATAATATAAAACAGTATACTGGTTTATTTATCCATATGATGAAAGACAAAGAAAAAGGGCCAGGGAAGCTCTGTTCCTAAGGAAGTTTCCTCTTTCTGGTGTCATCATGTCTTTATCAATTATATATCGTTAAACAATAAATAAAAAATTTTGCCATTTATGTATGCGTTCATTAAATTCGTAGGGGGATGACTCCAACTGAACCAGGAAAATATGTTTCCTTACAATTATTTACTTTCCATTTTTTGCTTCATTTCTGTAGTGTCTGACAAGAACATTTTCTAGTGAAGGTGTTGGAAATATCACAATTGTTTTGTGGTATTCTTTTTCTGCGTGTAGAGAGTAAATTAGGTCCCGTAGAATGATTACTCGAAGATGATTAGGAACGTATCATGGCTCTAGCGACTTTCGTGATTCTCTCTGTCAGCAAAATGGCTGAATTTCTGTAGTTTTCAAAATTATTGTGCTGAAGCAATCAACGTCTTACTTTAAAGTAACTACGAACATGCCTCGTGGAAAAGAAAAATAGTGAGAATCCTTGAAAAAGATTATGTTATCTTGGGTAAACTCCTAATCGAGGATCCAATTAATTAGTTCTGATTCGTTCTCACGTTTCAACCAGCTATCAGTAGAGGAAACCCGTTCGAAGTTCTGATTGGTATTCCAATGCCATGCAAAAAGGGTTAGGTAATTCTAGAAATCCAGAGAAAAGAATACTGCACTTACTTCGAGGATATCTGTAAAAAGATACGCAGTCATATCAAAGAAAATATCCTGAAGATTCAACGGCAGCATTTGCAAACTTTCAGCTAAAGGAAAATCCCTGCGCTACAGAACCAAAGTGATGAGGTGGATGAGAAGAAAGGAGACTGTTTGGAACAGGACTCAAGTTGTAACCTTGATATATCGGAGTATACAAACTCGTACTATCTAGTCAAGTGAGAGATATGGTGTTCTAGAGCAGGGGTCGCCAAACTTTTTTGATCATCGCCCCCTATATAATTTTTCGAAATCTCCATAGACCCCCACAAAGGTAATTTTCAGGTAATTAAAATAAAACTATATATTAGTCTAAATATTTAATAAATCAGAAACAGTAAGTAAAGTAGCTACAGATTTTTTACTTCTTAATGAGATGAGTGTGCCTGGTGTTTCTTGGCAAGGTTCGCTATATTGGGTTCGAAATTAGTCAATTTTAACCGTAAATCCCCTCGAAGCTACACATTTAATTTATTTCTGTTTTTAGTTAAAATTGAATTAACGTGACTGAAACCGGCTTCAACCATATACGAACTTGGAAACGCCAGCATAAATGGCTGAGCCATTTCGTAAAGTTTCACATATTTTTGCTTTATATTTATATTATTCCAAAAATTATGTAATGTCAAATTTTTAATAAGCGTTTTTGCTTCAAGATTGGACAATAGTTCAGCAAGCTCATCTTGTATGTTGATGTCGACGTTATCAATTTGCGCCGAAAATGGCGCAATAATCCAATCAGGGATGTCGATGTTTTTCAAATCAACAAAGCGCAGTTTAAAATCGTCGCTTAATTTTTGAAGATGATTTGTATATATTTCCAAGTCTTCTTCTTTTATTTTTAAATGTTGCAGATTTGAAAAATACTTATAATCCTTACGTAGCAATGAAGAACTAAATAAATTTAATTTTACTTGGAAGCCTAACAGTATTGTCCGAGCTTGGATAATTGTTACGTCTTTTCCTTGCAGTTTTGTTTGAACGTCATTAAATTTTCCAAATTCTTTGAGTTTTTTGAAAAATTCTAATTCTTCATTTTTTTTTATCTGAATGAAGCCTTTCAAGATGATCTTTCATTTTTGACGGTTTCATGTATTCATTTCCAAAATTTTTTTCGCATATAAGACACATAGGAATAGTTTCATTTGTCGGTGAACAAATAAATCCAAATTTTAAGTAATCCAATAAATAATACCGACATTTCTTTTTAGATACTGAAGCTGTCATTTTTAAATTAGGGTTCTGTAAATAAGTTAAAATTAAGTTGGTAAATTATACTAATCCACATTATTAAAGCTTACCTTTTCACAAGTAACAATAATTAAAATTGATATCAAAACTAAACGAATAGTTTTATAGAAACAATAACTAATTATCCAATGGCAGATATAATAGTAGTAATAATGACACTACAAGCATTTAATACTGTTCACAGTTCACAAAAATAGCTGAAAATGCATATGATATTTGCGTTTGTAGCATCCAGTGTAGAATTGGACAAGCGCACATACGCATCTGACTCATATGCAAGGCTCGTATGATTTGTGATGGAGACAAAGGGCGAACCAACGACACGATGCGTAACTGCCGTATAAAAAAGAAAAAAACTAAAAGAACTAAAACCACAAACATAAGAAGGAAGACTGTTTATTGTTTTCTGATTTATTATTTTATTTTCTATAAAGAATATAATATTAAGTCAATTATAAAAATATTTTAAATTTTTACGTACGCAGTTAGATATGTGTGATTTGCGTATTAAGAACTGTTTTTCCTTCGAGTCCCAATAGACCCCCATTCGACCCCTTGGGTCAGATAGACCCCCTACTGTTGTTAAATAGACCCCTAGGTGTCTATATAGACCACTTTGGCGACCCCTGTTCTAGAGGTTTTAGCTCTTAGGTTTGAACTTTGAAGCGTAAATGTTATGAAACAATATTTAATAGGGAATATATATTTTAACACTTACAGTGACAGTGAAACTAATATACCTCATTAGACTAAACTAAATGATCAAAAAATCATTCAGTAAATAGAATATCATTATAACAATATTTTATTAGAAATTGTGGGATTACACTATCAAAGAAAGAGAGAATGTTTCAGATTAAATGGACGAAATTGAATAAAATGAGAGCTATTTAAGAAACCATATTAATAAAAGCGAATAAAAAGCTGCATTAGAAATGCAAAAATGTAGGCAACGTAATTTTGTAAAATCATTAGTGGCTATGACGCTTAATTCTTATACTTCTTTTTAAAATATTCATGTTATCCCTTCTATCGGATAACTTCTGCTTGTTAAGTGCAGATGCAGAAAGAACCCGATAGCCAATCTCGAGTTTACTTAAAAGGCCATTTTGTCGCGGTTTCCATTTTATGAGATTTACATTCATCAAAATTCAGATGACTTCAGGATTTCCTGGAAGTTATTAATACTTTTTTTTCTGCTTTCTACTTCATATGCTGAGAGATAAAATATACAAAAGAGTTCAATTTTGTTACATTATACTCATACTCTAAGCGAAATGAAACAGAAACACGAGTTAGAAATTTCAAATGGTGCTTGAACACCCGAGAAGGAAGTAAAATGAAACAAAGGAAAAAAATTTAATCTTTTTTCGAAAACCAGTATTAAAAGGAATAAAGAAACGATAAAGATGCAAAAGAGTAAAAAAATTTTAAAAAAAAATAAATAAACATCAAAAAATAGATGAGAAAGGTCCTGAGATATAAAAGGTGGCAAGTTAAAGAAATCCATTACCAGCATTTGGGCAAACGCCCAGACGAAGCAAAAGCTGAAAAGACGATAACGAAAATTTGATTGAGCAGGAGGAACTCTAAAACTGGAAGGAAATGCTTTATATAAAGTGTTTTAAAAGAGATTAAGATCAATAAAGAGGAAACGTAAACAAGTGAAAAGGTGGGAAAATGCAAGAATGATATACACACACGCAGAGCAAAGGGAAGTTTACATTCAGAATATCTGACGAGAAGAAATGTCAAAGTACCGTAAGTCACTTGATTATATAATTCAGGCGGCGACTTTCTGAACATAAGGGAGAAAAGCGGAGATGACCAAAACATTGCCTTTGAGACGCTTCCATTAAAAGTTTGGAGCTAAGAGAGCGCTGATAATTTTAACCCTTTAATGTATATAATCGAGCCCAGCTCACATTCGAATAACACACTCTAATGCACGCAGACGAGTTCAGCTTGTTTGAAATCTGTCTACCCAAATGGGATAAACACCGTACCCTACGCGCAGAGCGAAACTTTTTACCACGCGGTGACTTCGTAGGCGTATATTAATATGAATTATTTGAGTTTCAAATGATACTTACTAAAAAAAAAATTAGAGAGTTTCATAGCATATAGATAGCGGTAAGAGTACTGTTCCGCATAATGAGGAGAAAAGTTTTCGATCCAGTTATTTTTGGTTTTCTTGTGTACTTTGGAGGAAGTTTGTTATTGAAATAGCAGAAAGGGTAAAAGCCAGATTTGAGGCACTGGCGCCTTCTAGTTATATACAGCTTATCAGCGCCCGAGGCAGAAAAGACGAAATCCCTGAAGGCGGAAGACGCCTTGATGAGCTTTAAACAGCTGAAGGACCAAAGTTCCTTCTAAGTTTAATTTCTGTACGTGTTTCATATTTGTAAAGTTCTGCCCTGTAATAAAAAAAGGAATAAGAAATTAATGGTCGCAATTCCATGACACCGTGTCATAAATTGATTCGATAAAAGCAATAGTGTGGTTATGAGCAGATTGGTAAATAGATACTCTCGTGTGTCAAAAAAAGTGAAATGAATTTCTATTCGGATATCTGTGTACCCCGAAAGTATACGTAGACTGCTGAACGTAGTCATTTTTTATTATTTAAATATGGAGAAAGTGAAACGATTAACTAAGAAAAGAGATTTTTTTGAGCTTCTTAAACAAATACCATAAAGAAATCCGAAGATGATAAGAAAATAGTTATTAACTTTAACCTATTTAAGACGACACGCCTTGGTTTTAGACGTTCACTGGGGACGAAGGAGAATTCAAGGGAAATATCGCACGGGCCGGGGGTTTTGCGTCGTTAAGCTTAACTTGGGGGGGGGGGAATCACACACAAAAAATTTTCGTCCAAATGGTATAATTTTTGGTAAAATTTTAGATCATTAATTAAGCTGTTATATATTTTAAATTACCCTTTTTAATAATCTTTTTCCTTTCATTTATAGAAAAATGGATATAAAGAAGTGCTTGCTTTGAGAAATAGTTTTCAGAAGCGCTATTGAAATTATTCTGAAGTCTCACTGACAAAAACATTAATAAACTTTAAAATTAATGAAAAATATACAAGAAAGACTATTTACAAGAAGTAACAAACCTTAATGTGAAGACCGAGTGTCGTGATTCTCGAAGTGCGGAGAAACGCAAAGTCCTGTTTTGTCCGAATCTGACAAAATGTCCGCATCAGAATCGCTAGAAATATTCTTTTTTAAACCTCTAAGAAAATTAATCACACTCTCATCATTAATTTTGTTTCTCGACCATGCGAGTAAATTCTTCTGATAAACAACGCTTTCTCGCAATTATAAACGGGAGTCAAAGCCTTCCGAAATAAAAAAGGAAGGTAAACGAAATAGCCTCGAAAAGCTACGCAAAGGTAAACAGTACTGGCAGCTCTAAAAAGAAAGGAAGAAAAAATACATAGCAGAAACTAATAAAAAAAGCATTCGGTGAAAAACCAGAAACTCGAATGTACATGACATGGAAGTTTAAAGAGCAAAGTTCAGTTTGCTTACATTACACTTTCCTTAATCCCCCACAACAGGTGGTGACCAAAATACTGAATTATGACAGACTGTGATCAAACTACCATTCCAAATGTTATGGGTACAGGGTGCCATCCAGAGATATTTAGAAAACATTCCACCTCAGAATGCGAATGCGTATTTGGCACGTTCGGCCGTGAACGATGATCGCGAGTGATGCGTATACGGTACGTTCGTCCCGAAAGGGTTAACATTCTCAAAGATTCTTTAACTTTAATTATGGAAAAAGAAAAAAAAAACTTTACAAACTCGATGAAGAAATTGAAAATTTACTTGCTGTTGGGTCAAAATACAAATCTAAATAAGAAACACCGTGATGTGTAACGATTAAAATAACTTTATCGAAATCAATCAAAACAGATATTTTAAAAACAGGCTGGAAACTATAAAAAATAATACAGACCTTAAAACAACTGAAGTTTAGGGGAAGAACGAAAACCAGAAAGAAACTAGAAGACTTCCGAAATTAGAAGTTTCGAAATTTTTCGGTGACGTTAGTCAATGGATTAGTTTTAGGAATGCGTTGAAGGTCGCAATTCACGATCGTAGTTCACTTCTAAAAGTGGAGAAATTTAATTACTTGAAAACATACTTAGGTGGAGCTGCCGCTTGTGCGATTGAAGGTTTTTCAACTTCAGGTACAAATTATGAATGTGCTATAGATATTTTAAATACTATAGCAGATTCATAAATTTATTGATTAAGAACCAAACAATAATATCCGAAACCCTCAAAATCGCAAAAATTGATGAACATTCAATCAAATGGATGACAAATAGTAAACTTAAAATACAACGACCCTATCGAATTAATGTAATTTTAAGAGAAGAAGTAGACAGACAAGTAGAAGATGTCTTAACTTTAGCTTTAATTGAGCCATCTGTAAGTGAATAGGGTCACCCAGTAGTATGTGTATCATAGAAAGACGGTACAATAAGATTCTGTCAGGATTTCCGTTATTTGAATCCTCAGACAGAACCAGATGATTTCCTACGCGGAACTCCACTGATTTGATTTATCGAGTAGCAAACTCCAAATTCATAATCTTGCTCGATCTTTTGCAAGGATACGGACAAATCGGAATGAGTTCTGAGTCGAAACAGCTTACTTCATTTGTCACTCAGAGAGGACAATACTCTTTCAGAGTTATGCCTTTTGGTCTAAAGAATGCAACCGCTACTTTCCAACGTATCATTACTCAACTTTTAACCCATTATATAGCGTATGCCAGGCGTACATTGACGACATAGTAATATTTTCAAGTAGCTGGAAAGATCCTTTAAGACATCTTGAAGCTGTTTTATATATCTTAAATGAAGTTAATTTTACCATCACACTTCAAAACTTCAGTTTTGATAAACCTCAAGTGAAACTTCTCGGACATGTTATAGATTTTGTCAACCATTCACCTGACCCTGAAAAAGTATTTGCAATCAAGAATCTTTAACCACCTAATTCTAAGAAAGGTGCTTCCTTTGATAGAGCTTACAAGATGAAAGCTCTTAGTGACATCACCTGAACTGTATTGAACTATTTTCCTGAACATTAAAAAAAAAAGACTCACTATGTCTTCATTTCTCATATTTCAGTTTATGTTTGAATTTATGTGTTAGTAATGTTTTCTTTTTTTTTTTTCTCTGGATTCGGTTTTTGTAAGTTCTTTAGTACATGTAAATTGTTTGTCTTTGTGACACACCGTTGAAGGGGATGTGTGGCACTTCTAGTTATGTAGAGTTGGTCAGTGCCTGTGACAGAAATGACACAATCCCCGAAGGCGAAACACGCCCTGATGAGCGTTAATTTCGCCGAAGGACTGAAGTCCATTCTATGTTGAATTTCTGTGTTTTGTGTGTGTTTCATATTTACGAAGTGTCATCCGGTAATAAAAAATGATTAAGAAATGAATACAAGTAATTCCCTGATACCATAAAAGAACACGCTATTTACTACATAAATAAGTTTTTATGATTGATATATGTATGATAAATAATTATGTATTTTAAAGCTTATTATACCTAAAAAGAGTTTTGGATATATGTAACAATTATTTCAAAAAAAGTTTAAGATAGCGAGTTTTTACTTAGATATTTTAATTTAATATTTTACAAACAAATATTCATATTACTTATCATTTCCTGAATAATTTAGAAGCGCCAATTTGAATTGTTATTACTACAAAATACTCCAAGTAACTCTTGAAAAACCGTCCGTTAAATGCAAGCGACATATCTGTATCACCGTCAGAAAAGGGTGACATTTACAGAAGCAACTGGGAAACTAACGCTGCCATTTTCGTCACCCTGAGCTGAAGAATAGAGGGAAAATTGTCTATCCCTCGTAACCTTCAAATGGCTAATAGTTTTTATTTCTGATGTTAAGTTTTGGATATTAGGATTGGTTATAATAACTTTTTCTGGAAATGTGTAATGATAAAGGCAGTATTTTATTTTAAGAGAAGATTTTCCAGATCTCGTGGTCAGTGAAATTAGAGGTATGATTATATTTTCTCAAATTTCAAGATTTTTCTTTCTTGTGTATGGGATTTCCTAATAATTCAAAATAATGTCAGCATACACGTAACACAGAAAATTCAATCAGAGGTCGGATTTCAGTTATTGTTAAATTTATATTTGCATTATTATTTCCGGTTTAGAAACCATGGAACTCGACTCCGCGAGTTGAGGCGTTTCAACTTTATTAACAATT
>BMAW01104517.1:24149-43263 GCA_019974015.1 Nephila pilipes | reverse complement strand
TCAAAACAGAAAATAAGAAAAAATTTCAAGAAGGAGGGTCGAAAAAAAGAAAGGATCGTTAAGTATCTTGAGGTCATCTGTGTTTACCATAGACAGTAAACTCCAAAGAAAAGAAGAAGGTCATTAACCTCGGGATCATGATTCCCATACCTTCCAAAAAAAGATAAGTCCTGAGAGGGTAAGATTAATGAAGAGAAAATCTCGAATAGACCAACGTCGTAAACGCCACGTTTTACACATATTAAGAAGTGTATACACATTCGATCTGAGCAGTTCCAGAGATGCTTGTTAGTCATTTGTTGAAACGACACTGTCCCAATTTAAACTGCCAATATCTTTTGTTGTCGTCGAAACACAAACAGGTCACGAATCACCACAAGTGGTCTGAAGCAAACCTTTGACTTGTATACAATGAGCTGAACCATTTGCGAGCTTCTCGGCTCGCAAGTGTATATACATCTTTACCGCAAAATACTTTTCCTTACATACTTTCTTACGGCATTTAATTTGATTTGACAATTTCATGTACTCAATTAAAATGCCTTACCCAGTCAAATCTTGCATGTTCCCTATTTCACCTCTTCGTTTTCGTAAAAACAGCAAAAAGGAACTGAAAGTACCTATTTGGGGACCTGTAATTTCTAACAAATTTTCAACAAATAGCAATCAAAAATTTCAAAATTTTCTCTAAAATAACAATTGTTTTTATTTTAATCTAAAAGTCTGAATCCCAAATATCTGAATTGATTTTTTTATAAAAATAGTTAAAGAAACACATTGAAAAGTTTCAGCGGTTTGCTTCTCCGTTCCTTTTTAAACTACGATAACGCGTACGCTTCATAACGTATTAATTCCATCATTTGGATAACTATTTAAAAATAATACTACAAACTTGTACTATAAAATTGATTGTACTACAAAACATATATGCAGTAATATAAAAATGCCAATCAGAAGCGGATTTAGAATGTCTCGAAATACTATAATCAGAGAAATCTTTTCTCATCGTATTTTCAGTTACCATTAAAAATGTTAGAAAGAAAGAAAGATGAAGTAGTTTGTCTTAGCTATGCAGCAACCATTTGAAATGGATAAAATTTATACCAACCGCCCTAATCAGTAAAATATTTTAAATAATATTTTACCAATCATTTTTAATAAACTTGTATTGATAAAGCAACTGAACCTTCGCTTTGAGCTCTTTGCATTTTTTTCTCTTATCAGATTCAACTAATTCAAAGAACAACTCATCAAAAAAATGCTGAATTCGCTTCATAAAGCTTTAGTCGACCAAAAATTTTGAATTCAAAGACGTAATATTAATTCCATACATATTCTACTTTTCTTTTGAAATCTAGACTATTGTCTGAATGCAACAAAAAAATAAATTTAAAGTGGTTTTTCTTAGCTATATAGAAACAGTTTAAACTGAATGAAATTTAAAGCAACTTTTCTGAACAAAGAAAAATAAAAGTATCAAAATCATATTTCATCAACTATTATTGAATAAATTTGTGTTAATAAAACAACTGAATCTATGGCTTGAGTTCTCCATATTTTTTCCTTCTTGTCTCAACAATTTAAAAAAAAAACAATTCATAGTAAGTAATCCAGAAGATGTTTTAAAGTTCCCATCTATCACCCATTTTGAATTTTTGAACGTGATATCAGTCCTATACAATTTCTCTACTTTTCTTCTAAAATTTAATTTATTGTGTCTACAGTCAATATAAAAAAATTTCGTACGTTGATAGTCAGAATCTAACTAGGCATTGATGTCAAAAAGTGCATAGTTAAATATTCCTATAAGTAATTGCATACGAATTACAAATTAGTTTTTCCCCGTAAGATTTCCGTACGAAAATGACATATTAATTTATGAAAATTATAAAACTTAAATAAAGCATAGTCTTATAGCTTAGAAAGTATTCGTACAATGCGCATAATCTCAGATATATAAACTAGTAATAACTTACAACTAGCAATAATGGCTTTATAATTAATATCTTGTAGGGTATCCTCTAGCTTAAATAATTCTTTGAGTCTCCTTAGGAAGGATTCGGCTGAATTCGATGTTACTGGACTAGAAGTATTGTCCCATCTTAATGGTTAACCTAGTGGGTTACACGGCCAGGTGGCAGTAGACTACTCATTTTATGTCCATTATTACATTGCCGAGTGTGAGACGGACTGAGTAGCTATACCTTCTTAGTGTTTCCTTCTAACTGTCAATAGATTGCTACCTGTTACAAACTATTGGAAAGATGAGAAATCGATCAATCGAATACATTCGATTTATTATAATAGATTGCGAGTTATAAGGAATTGTTTTTGATGATTTCTCCAATGACGCAGCAGTAAAAATGGCGTAAGGTCAGAGGGAGGTATTTCAATTATTTTCTACTAATTTTCATAAAATTAAATAGTAAATATAGGGTCGACTATAGAGAAAAATACTCGTATAATTAATCCAATCGGTTATGAAGCCCTGTTTATTGGAAATAGATCTGGTTCGAACATTCTGATCCCATACAAACTCGATGAGATTGATATTTGATGACTGAGGAGAAAATTTCATATATTCATGAGTATTATATGGGCTCCAAAGTCGCATAATTACAGATTTATATTTGGGATCATTATCAAGCATTAAAAAGTGATCACCATGAACATATATTTTTGTTGCACTATACAGTAAAATATTTTTACAAGTATCTCTATAAAGCTGTTGATTCCTAATTCCTGTAACTGAATCTAAATTGCAAACCGCCAAGGCATTCACATACCTTTAAAAAAGGTCTACTTCCCTCCTGCAAATTTCATTGCTCAAAGTAAATTCTTTAGATACATCCCTGTGTTTCATTTTCTCCACACTATTCGTCTATCATCCAACCTGATAACATTAAACTTTTTTTCGTCAAAAAATAAGTCTTTTTTACAATAGTTTGGACCTTCATTTACGTACTTTACAGAGAAAGATAATAACTACTTCCAATTTCTTTCATTCACAAATAAGTTTTTACGCAGCCGCGGAACCTTTGTCACCTACATGCATTTCGAACTATACTTACAGATACAGTTGTGATTCTGCTTTTGTAACTCTCTGTAATTTTCATTTATAACAAGTTTCTTTAGACTCATGAACCGTATTGAAATACTCATCAAATTTAAATTACACTCTATCATTGGTTATGCCTCAAAATAAAGGATGTTATTTATCGACAAAGAAATCATTAATCCAACAATAATTAAAAAATTGCTTTTGTTTCAGTGTACGACTTCTTGTACACCCTTCAAAATCTTAGAGATTTAGTTTTCTGCATGTTTGAATCATAATTTACTATTTAATCAATTTTTGCCCAATATTACTGTTTATAAAACAATGTTTTAGTACGTGTTACCATTTGAATTTATTTTATTTTAATTAGCAGTCTAAAATCATGATTTGTTTCGCCAAACCATTCTTCTACGAATTCTTTTGATACTCACCTAATGTGAATACAATAAAAATCATATTAAAGCGCAAAAAATAATGAAAGCTTCTCTGAAGAACTAAATTTGTCCTTCCATTTTTGAAAAATAATTACTTGGTCATTTTAACAATTCATTTCTGGGTTTTTCAGTTCCTTAAATCATATTTAAAATTTTAAATATTGGAAGGAAATTTCAATTCTATAGAAATCTTCATAATTTCTTGCTTTTTTGAGTGCATTTTATTGCATTCAATAAAATGTAACGAAAAATGGAATTTAGAAAAAAAATTTCATTTAGGTAATTATTATTGGCTCGCACGTGATCCTATTTCGCCACATTTTGTGCCAAGTATTTAGATACAAGAAACTGAGTTCTTAACGAATTGCATGTGATCTTGTTCGCGGAAATTCTGGATTAATTAATCCAGTATAATTTTTTTTAATAATTTGTCTTTTTTTCTATTATTTTTTTTTCTTTCAATTGTAATAACCGTTATAATAACCATTTAATAATGTTATAATAACCGTTTCCGTAATTGTACTGAGTAAAAATATTGCTGAAAATTTTTGTTCCATAGTTCGAATGCTGCCACGTATTAGTTTATGTTAATGTTGGATTCAGGATCTTTTATCAATGGTGTGATAGCAAATAAAATATAGAAAACGAACTCAAGGACTTTAAATTAATTTATTTGTCCAGACTCTCTTCTTCAGTTAAGAAATAATAAGTATAGGATTTCCTCCATGCCTAACTTTAGCAATTCGTCACGCATACTGAATACATGGTAGACAGGAACATTACAGTATAAAAACTGAAAACTTATGATTTGTGATAAGAATCTAATAAAATACTAAACATAAACAAGGGCAAAAAAACAAGTAAGAATTTAATTGAAAAAATAATGAAACATATTATCACATTTCAAAACAGATCGATTTTATAAATGAAAAAAAAATCCAGGGCTGTGAATTGTATTTGAAATCAGCGTGGGACGTTTACTAATTAGCAAAATATGATAACTATACTTTTTTTAACAAAGAGTTTTTACAAAGTGCTAATTAAGAAGTATGTTATTAAGAAGGAAACTTGAAATATTATCATAATTACTTTTGCAAGACCTCAATACACATGACATTATATTCGAATAATAAAAAGCTTGATATCCATGCATGACATTATAAGGATAATTGGATATGGAGCACCAAAATCTAAAATAATGCTGACAGATGTTTAAATAATCTAAGTATTAACTAAGTTGATTTACATTTCAATAATATGAGTTCGTAATCTATCTATTTATATTAACGTAAAAAAATTATTATTTTACGAAACTAACCCGAATAATTTCTTTAAATCAATATGTGTAAAGTTTTAATTAAATATTTGGTGATTCTGCAAGAACATTATTTTCTGGAATATATAATTATAATCAATATAATTATTGCAGTTATCCATAAATTAATTATATTTAATGATTATTTAATTTCCTTCATTTCAGGGATTTTTGTTTGTACATGTTACTCAATTACATTAAAGTACAATAATTATGTTTATTTTTAATATTTATATTTTTCATAAGATGCAATTATGTGTTTAAAATAATTGTGATATCATTAGTATTATTTTAGAAATACAATGACATTAAATTTAGTATTTATTGTCCCTTATATGATAATTTGAAAGTAAATTATAAATAAATTTGGTATTTTTAATGGTAATTGCATACCGTGGGTTCTATTGCGATTTCCCTTTCAATTAACTCTTTAGAAACTTTAAATGAATTTAGTTGAATTAAATATCCCCCTCAAAAGATGAAGCATGAATTATTTCATAAATTACATTTATAAGCAGTGAAGTTTTTTTTAACTGAAGTTGGTAGTTTATTAGAAAATGGTTGGAAGTTTTAGAGAGTTATTAGAGAGAAAGAGAGAGTGATTATATAATATAAGGAGTGATCAGGTCACATCCAGGAAAGAACCGCTTAGAATCAGTGAATCATATACCTTCATCTCTAAATCTTGAACTTAAAAAAATTCGAGATAAAAACTAGCGTTTTTAAAAACAACGTTTTTATATGGTGAAAAGTTTATTAAAGAAAAATTAATGAAATATTAGCTAAAACTTGTCGCAAATGTCTAAATATTATTCAGCCAAAAAAAAATCGCCAAGTTTGGCAATTTTTGAAATCGCGCCAAGTGGTTGGGCTAAACTGCATTATTAAAAAGAATTATTGAAATATTAGTTAACACATGTCACAAATGCCTAAATATTGCATTGTTAGGCGAGTAAGAACGATTTCCAAGGTTTCAGAGCTCTAGCTTGATGGGAAGTTGGTTAAATTAACGATCAAATATTTGATCACACATTGACACACTGATACACACACACACACACACATACATCAAGTGAAATACATAAAAACGTTTTAAAAAGATCACCTTATCTAATTCCAGGAATCGAACCTGATTTGAACCTATAAGATAAGTGATTATATTGAAGGCTGTCTCGCGCAATGTTGAAGTTTAAGATCATGAATTGAAATACTTTATCGCATAACTAAACACCAGAATATTCATTTTATATTCGAACTTCGCTATATTTTAGAGAACAGCATATTTTATAATATTACTTTTTTCTCTATTGGAATCGATTCCTTTCATCTAGTATAAAATATGTTCCATGTTTCATGTATCATACTGTGATACTAAATGGGTTTTGAAAGTTACGTGTTCAAATAAAAAATGGCACGTTTTCGGAATGTTCCTAAATTTTAAGAGCACTGCGTCAAAAACGGATGTACGTGTTATAATGTCACAAACTTTCATGAAATTATTGCACTTTTCTGTCTGGGAACATATTCCAAATTTCGACCTGGTTCATTGACGTTTTGAGAAGACAGTCTTAAGCATTAGATTCTGAACATATATGTTTGTATCCACATAAACAGTGGGTTAGAAATTAGATATTGATTATTCACATATATCAATTGAATAATCTGATTATTATCATAATGGGACTTTCTATTCATTGGGTTATTCTTATTGACTATTATAAAGATAAATAATGGAAGGAGAAGAAATTAATTACGAAGGTTATACAGACTTTGACGAACATTTCGGTACCTACCATTCTTGACATTTGACACTTAAACGGCTCTACTTTTTAATCTACATGAAACCTCAAAAAAATTAGTGTTCATTACTTGATATAAAAACCATTTTTTGTAATTTTGCGAGGGTGTCTGGATTCCAAGATAACTCCGTGGCAAAACAACTTTAAATATTTGACATGATATTGTATATCAGACAAGGTGTTAGGACTAAACTTTCATGTTTTTAAGTTATTAATCATTGTTTAATTTTTGAAAATGAACTGGTTAAAATATCCAAGCATAATTTCTATTAAAGTTTATTTAAACCACTGTGGATAAATGTATCTCAAAAGTGTTTAAAAATATCTAAACACTATATAAAGTATGATTACACACTTTTAATTCCTTTAAAAGATTATAAATTTTTGAAGAAACAATTTTCGAAAGTTAATAATTTTTGATATAATATTTTTTATAATGAGTTATTTTTTCAAATAAATTCCTCTGATGATGATTTCAGATTTCTATTATGCGACGTGATGTATTTGTTTACAAACGTCATACTGGAAATCCAAACAGGCGCCACTGATGGAGGGTTCAGTTATTTTGAACTTCAATCAAGTATGATGAGAACCATACCTGAGCTGGAGATTCTCTCCCCAAATTTCTACGCCACTCCTTCAACCCAGGACTTGAGACCTCGACTAGATTTCACGTGCATTGGCCCCCCGAGAATCCGCGACGACCATGACCCCAGCCACTTTCATCAAGCGAATCTGAACATATTTTTTAACGATGAAATGAAAAGATTGTCTATTTTATTTGCACCCGATAGAGCTAAACACATAAATAGCACAGAAATATTATAAAGTTTGACCAATTTCTCTACTGCTTCTTTTTCTTCTTAGAACAGCTTGTCATAAATTTATGTAATAAAGCCGTTTTTAAATGATAATTTTATACAGTCTTAGTTACTAAATACCACAGTTACAATTCTTGAGGAAATTAAATTCAACATAAATAATTTTATTGAAATTATGACTAAATTGTAGTGGGTGTCTGGTGTATATTACCATACGAATTGATGTGTTCGACGATATTTACTATCTCCCAGCAATGAAAGTTAGCGAAACATTTAACACGTGATATTTTGCACCTTTTACTTCTTATATACGATTAAAAAATACGTTTACGTTGCGCATGTGGTGAAGATTTAAAAAGTCAGCGAATAAATAGTTACATGAGATGAAGCAATAGTAAAGAGATTTGTTTATGTATTTTTTATAGTTGAGTATAAAACCTCCATTAGTATTCACTAACCAACGATTCTGAACATTTTACAGGCATTTTTATGAATCTGAAAAATACATTAATAGATCACAGAAGAGAAATATAATGACATTTTGACCAAAGAGCCTTTGTGTGAATGCTCAATAATCTTAACAGGAATCGAATCTTTCAAAGCGATTCAAAAACTATTAAGCTACAATATATGCTACAAAAATGAAAGATCATTCATGGTCAAGAGGATCAAGAGTGTTGTCCATTCATACTGGCAAAACTTCTCATATTGATACAATGCCTGCAGAAATCCAAAGAATAATTACATTTTTGTGTTTCTAATTAGTAATTATAGGTAAATAGTACATGATGTTTTAGCTTTGAAATTTGTGAAGATAAGTGGTAATGACGAAATAAAATATTTTAGTGCCATGAAGCGATTATTTAAAAAAGACTTCAGTTATCACTTTGAATGTAGAACTTTCTTTTTCTGAAAATAAGAAGTAAATTTGTTATGAAATTATATAAAATCAGAACAAAAACATTTTTCCTCAAAATAAAGCAATATATGCTTCATATTTAATGCCAGTAACAGTTATTTCATTTATTAAAATTTTACCGTATTTCTCACTAAATATGAAATTGCTTTTACACAATGGAATATTTTATGGGTAGAAAAATTTAGACTCCTTTAATAGAAATTAGTACTTTATCATGTGAATTTTTACCAAAAAAAACAAGACAGATTATTTTAATTATATATGTGTGTAAAATATAGATTTAAATTTATATTATTATTTTAGGTCAAAATATTTCTTATAAAATGTAATTTTCCTGTTTTTGTGCATAAATTTCAACGACACTTTTTTCGATTTTAGGTGAAAAGAAGCGAGGCATATCAAGGGAAAAAATAAATAAAAAAAACGGAATACATTTAATCAGCAACTTACTGAACATTAATACCTTCAATGATCGTCCCTGATAAAGATGAAAATGATAAAACTAAACTTAGTTTTGAATTAAGGTATATGACGATGAGCCTTTTTTAACACATTGAACAATGTACGAGAAAGTATCATAAGGTTTTATTTATTACTAAGAAATGACTGAGATGTCTGCTTAAAACTTATTCTATGTATTAAATTATTTTTATGTGCATTATATGTCTCAAATTGCCATAATCAATATCGATATGTTGCAAGAACCTGTAGATGGAAATAACCAACAGTCTAAGGAAGATAGAATTAAAAGAATCAGGTAAGCTGAACAGTTACGTCCTTCAAAAGGTCAAGAAACGCTAGAAGATATGTACTACTTTAAATGATTATTGTAGAGAGGGAGGGGGAAAGAAGAAATAAATAAAAATTAAGTTTCTATCTAGGTTATTTTTAATAACAATTAAAATTTACTATACTAATTAAAATTTAATAATAATTAATATTTACCCTGGATGATAATTAAAATTTACGATAATGCGGGTTACTTTAACCAACAACATCTTAAATCCAAACAATGCAATATGAATAGCTGTAATTTACTACGTTATGAACAAGCGAATCAATTAATATGCAGGATAAATTTTATCCGATTTTTTCTTACTAATTATTAAAACTTTACCATACTCTCTCATACGCGGGTACATTGTGACCTTTAGGTAAGAAACATCCTCTAGTTTGTATACCCTGAAAGAAACAGATGTGAGCTTGTTACGAAATAAAAACCGTAAGTGTTAAAATAGATCTCTTTAAAAGTTAAAATGGATTTTACAGCAGTTTACATGCCTGGTTATCATATCATTGGTCTTTCAAAGAATTTTATAATTTGATTTAGACTTTTAGTTTCATTAACTTTTAGCCAACATTATAGTCATATCTAATCTCAGTTGTTTGAGGTTAGCGCTACATGCATAACATATCTCTCTAAAACCGCATCACCCTTTTTTTTTGTAGATTTGATGTTTTGCATTAAATGTCAGAAACAACAGTAGCGAACAGCTTAAAATTTTCCTTTGTCTCATTAGATCTGGTTATCTGCCATTGTTACTTCTTTCACGAGAAATGGTACAGTTGAAAATGTTTACAACTAGTGAAAATCACGGACAAATTTATCGAGTTTTTCCCTTTTCTGTAATTATGTAATACATACAGACAAAACCGGTACACCGATAAATTTTCGGGAATTTGTTAAGCCCCGTGAATGTGTAAAATAAATTTCACACTAAGACATCTTTCTACTACTGTATACCGTGTAAGACATCTTTTCTTTCCTATATACATATAATATGAGCATGTTAAAAAAATATAGTAACAATTTTTAAGTAATATTTGTATATAAATAATTTTTCACAATAAAAAAGGCAAGTATAAAATGCATAATTAGACACGTGTTCAAATTGTCAACATGTTTTCAAAAATATGCTCGTAAGAAACGTAAGTGATCAGCAAATTGTTCCTTTGATTGTGATATAATTTTAGTATAAAATAATTCTTCCATAGAAAAAGCTTTTCTAGATGCTTACCTTGTTTTGGCATAATAGTTATTAGTAAGAAATCTCACACTATTTGAACATAGCATTTCCCCTTATACATTCCTATTGAAAATGCTCCATTCCTTTTAAATCGATTTGATTTTATCATGTAAATATATCGATTTATGTTTTGTTTACAATAAGTTAAATTTTTCCCTTGTAGAAAACATAATTGTAATAGGTATCGGAGGAATTACGATTCTGATTTTTTGGAGTCAACAACATTTATTATTAATGTTTCAATCTGGATAATCATAGTATGTATATTGCTTTTATTGCACGGATATACAAGACTAATATGTGTTCAATCAAGAAAAATTACTCCCAGTGAAAAAGAAAAAAAAAGAATTTTTGTTATAGTAGTGTATTTTAAAAATTAAATTGCAGGTAAAAACAATATCGAATCACCGGTAGCTCAATTAAAATTACAATTTGCCAGTAAATCGATTTTTCTGTAATGCAATCCCTAATTATAAAGGTGCAAATATGCTTTTAGCATCCCCCTATTTCTTCTCTATTCCGTCCTATTAAATTACAATTGAAAGTCTAAACACAGATATATCCAACCAATTAAAACAATCATAAATATTCTTAAAACGCTAATTTACTTATGTTCTATAAGAGAAATTTTCTCTGTTAATTAAGGGTCCATCAACGCAATCGCAAACACATTTCACTTAAATATGAATTATCAAACTTACATGGATACTCAGGTAGGAGATGAAGTATTTAACCAAAGTATCATCCGTTTGAGCCAAACAGAGTCGGATCTTTGTTGTTGAAATATCAAATTATGTTTCACACACGCACAAGTATATTCAGCGCACAGACAATTCAATTCCTTCCCACTCCTGCTACCCTTTCTCTTAAACTCACACAGCATCACTGATATATGCATTTTTCATTACCTTTTCATGACATTTCTTAAGTGTTTAATCTGTGCGATCACAAATTAGTTGGATTCGATCCAATCACAATTCATTTGATTGGGCTGAGTTTTTTCAGACACCCAAGAGGCTATTGTTTCAGTTGAATCTATTTTGGCATATCACTTTCCAATTTAATATCTTTTGCTTCAATTGTAATCACATTTAGCTTAAAGATATTGAATTTAATAATTTATTGTTTGCTTTCATTTTAATTACATTTAGCTTATTTAATATTTAACTTAATAATTTATCGCTTGCTTTAATTTTAATATCGAAAAAGTTTACTATTGTTCATTTCTCGATATTTCATCGTTTACTTTAATTCTTATATTTTATTGAGTAATTTAATAATAATTATTTTAAAAAGCGCACCTTGAGTGGCTAAATCTGTTCTTTGTAAAACTTTGCATAGAATTTTTTTTTTATATTTTATTAATTTATTGAAATCATTTAATATCAACTTTTTAAAACTGATACTTTTCTGTAAATTTTGTCAAGTTCATAAGAGTTTGTATTTAAAAAATTATGCTCCTGAAACCAAATAAAGAGATAAACATAAATATAATTACTTTTTTGTTAGAAAAACTGAATTATAAAGAGGCCCCAATATAGTTATTTAAGACTGTCTTTATCTAATGTCAAAGCACCTGATCGAAACCTGGAATACATTTCTAGACAGAAAATTGCTCCAATTTTCATGAACGCTTGAAACTATGTATTAAGCTCATACATATACTTGTCATACAGTACTCTAAAAGCATGCCCTTTTTCACATGAATATGTTATGTTAAAAGCCCTTTTAGTATTACTGTATTCTCACAGAAGACGAAACATAGAGCACATTTCACTCGAGAAGAAAGGGATTGATTCAAATACAGATGAGAAGTATAAAAATATATGTTACTCAGGATGCTATGTAGGATAACAAAATCTGAATTTGAAATTAAAGTTCGTACATGCTGTGATTGGAAGAGTTTTTCAATTTTTTTTTTTTTTTTTTTTGTGCTTATCCTTTAACATTACGGGAAAACAAAATTAATTGTAAATGGCAAATATCTTCATCGTTGTGTGCTCAGGGATTAATTCAATGACCACTCATGTTATCAAATCTTCCGAATCTCACCCAGGAACTCAGCCATGAAAAAAAATGGATCACATTTAAAACCCTTCGATTTTGAAATTTCAGAAATACAGAATAAAATTCTCAACCCTGATTCCTTTATTGCATTGTACAGTCGTTCAAAAAACAGTTCAACCTTAATCAGTTTTGCCATTCTCTTCTCAGGTAGATAAAACTGCTATCATTGCAAATTGCTGAAAAAAACTGAATAATGATGTTAATGCAATTTCGGCTACTGAGTTTGCATGGATTGCGTTACATGACAACATACCTGAAGAGTATTATTTACCATAATGTATTGAAAAAGTATTTAATTTAAATATTGAAGAGGTTACGTACAATCAGATAAAGTGCTTGCCGCACTTTTATTTGTTATGCAAATATAACATTTTTTGTGTGAGTCTCACTCTATTCATCGCACTATATCCTCAAACACGACATTCTAGTCGAAAGTTTGGATTTTTGATGTATCTTCTCTTTGTTAATTTTTAATTGAAGGAAATTGAACACTGCCTCTTCCAAGAACTTGGAATATAATCTTTTCTTTTGGTTGGATAACTATATTAACAAATTCGTCTATTAATCATAGAGCATCCCAACCGGGAAAAGAAATGGCACCCGCAATCAGAAACTTAATTCCCATGAGATTAGGCTCTTTCAAAATTCGTGAGAAACAAAAATATTGCTAAACTTGTCACTCGAGTGCAGCTATCTTCAATGAGGATCTTGCCTGGATGTAAAGGAGAAAACTAACTTGTTAAGTGTGATCGCTGCCTACTACAGCTTCAGTGGCTCATACAACTAGTAACTCTAGACTGTGATTTCCCCTAGTGTTCAAGCCCTTAGTCGTCACTTCAGCGGGTGCGATGCTTTTACTCCGCAACAGAAGGGGATGTGATTTTAATACCCAGTGGCAAGGCAGTTTATCTCGAGTGTTGATAGCGCTTCGAATCCTCGATTATTGAATCCAAAGAAAAGTTGTAGTGCTCTTATCAACTAGACCATAAGGGATTCACCCTCGGAATAATTTTTAAGGCGTTTCAACTTCTGTTGTTGTTGAAGAGAGCCACTGCATAATAATTAAATTAACATAATCAAAGAAGGGAAAAAAACTCCTTAAAAGTACTTTTTCCATCATAGCAATCAACTTTTTTTTTGTAGAAGGGTAAAGAAGGGTCTCAATACGTTATGTTCAAATTTCATTCTAATCCAGTGAAGGGGAACCTTTTTAGCATCATGTGCCGAAATTCTTAAAAAGCAAACCTAGCTTATCTCGATTCCCGTATCACATCTAGATATATCAAACTTTCATGCTATATTTCGCAGTAGTGCTTGTATATATATATATATATATATATATATATAACAAGATATAAGCGCTAGATGCTACAAACAAGATATAACTGCAATTTAGACGTTTGAAAAAAGAGGAAAGACAGTTAAAATGGTCAACAACAATCCGACTCTGAACCCCACTTAAATTCCCAAACGACTTTTGTACATATTTCTCGACCCAGAAATGATGAAGGGCTGAGTCGGCCAAGCCAGCTACCCAAATCGAAGCTACCGGTATGGAACCCGGGTTGGCAGTGCTCGCAGTCAGACGCGTTAATTACAATATCACCGCTGCTTCTTTTTTTGTTGCTGAATTTCATTTGCTAAATATCTTCATTCGAAGATTGGTTATTGTACACTTCCAGATCAACTAATTTCATTTGTCAGTCGGTTTATTTTATTGGTATCAATATTATTTGACCCTGGGAATAAAGTCTCACAAAAATGCATTCAGAGAAAAAATAATAATAAAGACATGGCTAGATTTTTTTCCAGGGTGCTTAAAGAAACTGGTAACCGATTTCAAGAACTTCAAATTTCTTGTTCATTGAGGTATTATTCTCCATTCTCCAAGGGATTGTTTTTTTCCCAAAATTCCTAAGTTTCGACTTTAAGTCGACAAAAACTTGAGTCTAGATGTTATCTTGAAATCTAGCATTTCCAAATCATCAATTTGTATACATTGGAAACATTTTAATTTCAAAGTATTGTTGACTGCTACATCCTGATAATTAAGTATTTTAATTGTCTGTTCCGTGTGGACTTTTCTTATAAAACAATCGTCCGCGAATAATGCGTATTTCTCAAAATAATTTGGCGAGTCATCTTTAACACGAGTATCACAGGTTCGTCATCGTTGTTTTTATCAGATCATTGGTTTCGCAGAAAAATTAAGGAAAATTTTTCAGAGGTTCTGAAATGCATTTCTGTGAGTCTAATTCAACTGTTTTTCCCGTTCCTTTACACCGTGAGATGGTTGGACATATGTAGTTGAGTATACGGCCCCCTAAGTCTCCACGATGTTCCAAAATACATTCGTGATAGATTGAATATTTCCAGGACCACTGAAAGGAATTACAAAAAGTGTTAGATTAAAGGTTTTAAGAAAAATTTAAACATGTTATACATTTTGCGGGTAACAATACTGTTTCGTGTTTTTTTCGTAATTGTATTTAATAATACGTATTTTTCGTAATAAAATTTCTTTTTTTTTTTTTGTTTTATTCTTTTTTAATTAAAAAATAATTCTGATGCTTGGTACAAAAAGCTTTGAAAACTGTCAAGTAGAGCAAGTAATATGTATAAAAAAAAATTTAAAGTCAACTCCTGATTAGGTCAACAAAGAAATTTTCCATTTTAGTTACTTATTATTAAATAATTACAATTAATATAAATATGTATATACATATGACAGAATCGCAATATTAAGTGGCAAAAGAATTTTTTTTCCAGTGATCTACACACTTCGTCACTGACGGTATTTATTCCTAAATTTATATCCAGCTAAATATCTAATATAAGAGAAATTTGTTTTCTCACATATAAAACTAAAATTAATTATTTTAAAATCAAATAAAAAAATTTCATGCTTCGATCCGAAGACATGAAGATTCTACGCCAACGCTTTACCAACTTTGCCATTGTAAGACAACATACATGGTAGAAGTATTGGCTTGTTTCTTAATTCATCCGGTAAGTTAAATGGTTGGAATACAGTTTAGCGCAACCACCCTCGGAGACAGGAATTATTTGGCGGTATTTTACCAAATGTGGTTAACCTGGTTCGCTTCGCGGATTTATCATTCAACAAAAACAAAAACAAAAAAAAAATGGCCCAATTTGGCAGTTTTTGAAATCGCGCCAAGCGGTTGGGCTAAACTGCATTTTCCCAAATTAAATTTAATTAAATGAATAAACATTTCATAAAACTGTATTAACATCAAAAGTTATCCACTACAATTTTTAAAAAAATGTATTTGAACTTGAGTAGATGAATAAAAAGTTTTTTATTAACGTTTGGAAATTTGAACAAAATATATATAGCGAGAGTGGGAATTAATACAAGGAATTTAAAAATGGTTTGACACTCATTTGAATTTAAACACTGTAAATGTTTGACACTTATTTAAAGTTAGAAAATCCCAATTTGATGGTCCCGTAATTTTGAAAACTATGCGTAAAATTTTGCGAAATTTGAAATCTAGGCAGTTTTCTTGATGCAAATACATATACATGAAATAAATAGAATTCAGTAAAGGAAATAAATTATTTTATAAAAGTCAATTAACGGTGTTGATTAATTTAAATAATTAAATCATTAACATCGCAACTTATTTCCCTTTCAGCCATTAAGAAAAATATCAATTTCGCTTAGATGCAGAGGGAAATGTGGAAAGTCATGAGGGAGTATCTAAGCGAAATACTATTTAATCTAACATTTTCTCGTAATGTTTCAATCCATTTAAAAGTGTCTAATTTCATGTTTAGCCCATCTTGTGAACCATTCCTTAATCTCCAAATCCTGTACATAACAAGCACCATGTACATAACTTACATTTTTTGCTAAATTAAACGCAGATAATTGAGGTTTATCGACAGGCCTTCCGCACCATCGTGGACTAACACGTAGCAACTTGTTACGAAACAGAGATGATATTTCTCAGCAACATTACTCTTAAAAAAGAAAATAGACATTACTGAGATTTCAGTGAACACTAAGGAAACCTTAAGTTGTGACACCCATCCTTGGAGAAGATTTTTACGACAATTTTAGCGACAAAACGAAGGTTTTCGAAAGTGTTCGAATCTTGTAGAAATCTCGTTTAGGAGAACAATTATGAATTATTCCCAAAACTTCCATAGGAAATCACACTTGGCTAGAACTGCTATGAATGGGGAGTGATGCGATGCCTGAGCGAATTTGACCGGGAGAATCTGTTAGAATTGGCTTAGAAGCTCTCCGAGAAATCCATCGGTAGCGAGGTTGAGGGAATATGTCGAGAAACGGCCTGCATCTGCCAAATAATCTGTTATGGATAGCCAGAAACAGCCGGAGTCCATGCAAAGTATTACTTTCGAGATTTGTCCGTGGTGTGAACTACCAATCTAGTGAGATAAACATTATTGAAAGTTTTGTGGCTTTTATTACAAGTGCTGATTTATATCTGTTTGTGTTTCTTATCTGCACAAGTGCTGTATTTGTTTTGTTGCGTAGCTTATGTGTCCATGTTTTGCTTAATATATTTCGTCTTGTCTTGAATATTTGTATGTAAAGTGTCATTTGCCATTATCCACTTCGTTGGACTACTTTCACCTTAAATCCACGGCATCGAATTTTTGAAACAAATTGATTATTACTTGCTTATGGTAACTGAGATGTTATATAAAATATATCAAATATTTCTTATTTTTAAAATTTTTTGCTGTTTAGTCCTTTCAGGGGCACCGTGTGCACAGTGCAAACGCATTTTCCCGCGTTTGCAGCTTGAAAATTGTGTCCTTTCGTGTTTGTACTGTGCAACCCCCCCCCCTTCCGAACCGGGGATTGCTAATTTTTTAAATTGTATTTTTTTATCTGCATGATGAATATGCTTCCCTAGCCTGTATTACTTTTTAAAAAAATTCCATAGTAACATCGTGCCCCTCAAAGGGTTAAAAGAAAAAAAGGTGCTTCGTCCCATTCGTAGGTAATAAAACAATAAATAGAACGCTGGAATGATGAATATTAAAATTGTAAGCAAACACGTGCCAGAACATAGAGAAAAATATCTTTATTTCCGTTTTTCTTTTCGTGTGATTTTTCTTGATTTCTGTTTCAATTACCTCAAAATCTTCTTTACCATACTGCTCATATTTTTTATTTTATAAAATGAGATAGTATTTTTTACAGATAGCATTGTTTTTTTTTTTTGATAAACACTCACAAATTTAGGTATAATTACAAAAAATTTCAATGATAAAATTCAATTTTTTAAAAATTTTATTAAATTTTAATTTTGAAATTTTAATTGGGCTCAATATAGTATATAGCGTTATGAGTATCAGTACGTTACAAATTCTTAAACCTATAAATGCTATGAATTTTTCTCTCAAGCAAGATGTATTTAAAGATAAATATACCGCTAACAAGTACTAAAATATAGTTATTGATTATTAATAGCTCTTACTTATTATCTTACGTATATAAATATGATTTTCTTTACATAAACAAATACATTAACTATATAGATATCTTAATGTTAAAATATTTTTTCCATTACTTTTAATTTTTAAAAAGTGTGAATTATTTTAATTTTTGAAGTAAGCAATGACCTTTTTTTTTTCTTCTCGAAAACGCTCTTACCAATTAACGTACCATGGAATGAAAATTACCGGTTCTATATCCCTAATGTTTTGAAATTTGAATTTTAAGTTTATATATATATATAAATTTCTACTTTTCACTTTTAACTTTCTAAAATCTATTGCGTATAATTTATTTTGATTATTCTTTAAATTTTCGCGCATTTAAATGTTGATTTTGTAAATAAAGCAAATTCGGCAGTAATCAAACGAAAATGAGAATAAAAATCGATGAATCGCAGGGTATTTTTTTTATTTGTCATTCAGATAACGTAAGAGTTGAATATACTTGATGGTGATGATTATGATAATATGATGATGACAAAATCATCTGGTTATTTGGCATTTGCGTTTAATGCGTTTAGGTGTGGTGTGTCATTCACACACACATCATTCCGCCTAAAGATAAATTTCTTCGTAAAAGGCGTGGTTTTTACCAATGCATATATAAATTTTCTAACATGAAATAGGATTTATAAAAGAGATGTCATGCTGCTTAAAGAAGCTCATGTATTCTTCGCAGTCATTTGAATGTATGATACTTTGAAAAGGTTTAAATAATTTGCCATTTTTTATGTTTAATTAATGTGGGTGAAATAGTTAACGAATAGCTGAGAAGTTCAAATTCGTAAGATTATACAGTATTGAAGGTTTTGATATTTAAAAATATGATTTTAAATGAATTTGAGGATTTGGTGTAGATATTTATATGGAATGTGTAATAAATTTGAATGTTTTCTATGTTTGTCTGTTAGATACACGAATCCACAAGGTTGATCATATCTATCCAAAACTTTTAGCAAGCTTCGCTGATGTTTCTCACTCCTCTACCCCTAAAAAAAATTTGAAATTTATTTTTGAAGGTTTTTTAACTCCCTTTTTTCATCACCTTTTGTTAGCAGCATCGATTTACTTAAAAATTACTCTTTTTGAAATCATTTCCTTGAAATTAATTTATTTTATTTTTAATATGTTTCCTTCGGTTTTTTATGATTTTTCTTAATAATATTGAAGTT
>BMAW01104517.1:0-19981 GCA_019974015.1 Nephila pilipes | reverse complement strand
ATATTTGAATATACTTTGGGATAGATCTCGATTGAAGTATTGAAAATTTGATTTTTAAATCTGAGATGATAATTAATTACCTGATTTTGGGAAAATACGTTCAAAAGTACATCAGACTTGAAATTTAATCGCATCTTCAGAAATCTATCGATACAAATGAATAGTTTTTTCTTTTTTTTTTGAAAAAAAAAACAACAACTCTAAAATATATATATTAATCACGTACCTGCTTTTTAAGTCTAAAATACTAATTTAAGAGTCGCTTATTGAAATAATTTATCTGAATTCAATTGTTATATTCTCAATCATCCCGGATGAACGGTTATAACAGTTGTGAGAATATCTTAAACGAGCTTTATCAAAAGTTCAGAATGCCAAATAGGTTCCATATTGCTTCAAAAAATAAAGAGCATTATTTCAATCAAAAGTTTTGAAAATATTTATAAAAAAATAATAATGTCTTAGAAATATTCAATATTAAGAATAAAATTGTAACTATTTTATAATAATACTTAGTTATGATATTTTAAAAATAACTAAGTAATAAGACTAATTAATTTTACTATTAAAGTAGCTTTCATTTGAATAACAAAACCAAATAATAATCATTATAAATCATTTAAATTGTTAAAATTATTAAGGACTGAAGAAGATCGATAATTTTAAAATATTAGAATTGAAGCAAATGTGATTAAAAAATAAGCTACTTTACACTCATTCCTTTCTATTCATTTCAGTTCAAAAATAAAAAATAGTTAAAACAAAGCACAGTATAAAATAATTTTTTTTAAACTAATTCAAAACAATTTCGTAACTGAACGAAGCATACCAAATTATCATAATGATATCAAACCTGGCATTAATTTCCTCATAAAAAAAGGGAGGCCTTATACATTTTTACTAACTTCATAACGGAGTGTAATTCCTTTTGTATGTGAAGTATAAAAAATCGACACGTGAAGGTGAAAAAATAATTTTAATATTTTGTTTTTAATAGTTGTATATGTTTCGTTGACGGATTAACTTTTCTTTATTTTATTTTAGCTGAAAATACAAAATAAATGAAAATTGATTTTTATTTTTAACAGTTTTTTAAATGGTTTACATTTTATTATTATTATTTTATTTTAATTCGGCGATTAGAAATTCTTACCAAATGAAAAATTTAATGTAGTGGAAATGTATCAGCTGAATATAACACTTCCATTCAAATTTCGAAAAGAAACGTTGACCATCCTTCACAATTTGAATGAATTTTATTACAATATTTAATTTGTTCTTACAAAGAATAATTTCTGATTTTACTAAGTACATATTTTTAAGGAAGTCAAATGCTAGTGCTAAGAGCTTGACTGAAAAGTATTAACACCATATCGATAAGTGTTGTACTGTCACGAGATAAATATTTTCTTGTTCCTAATCTTCTGCATCATCAATATGGTATGAATTCGTTTTCTTTGTTCCCAGATATCTTCGGCATAATGCGAACCAAAGAAACGAGCCACATGAAGATGATTTTTGTGATAGATTGTTTATTAAATTCTAACTTTAAAACAACACGAGGGCTATAGGTGACACGCCTCATAGTTTTGAGCCTTTGTCAAATAACGAGGATGACACTTGAGTTGACTCACCACTCTCCAAACTTTCACAAAACTCCAAAGTGATTACGTGAACAATTTAACATACTTCAGCCCACCACATGGTGGGTCTTTGAAGGCAACAGGGCTCGAACCCACGATTCTGCGGAAATAATTACGGTTTTGAGTTCGTGATTATACCCATCGGCAACCACCGCCCCCAGATGCAGTTGAGATTGAAGCAATGAGTTATCATTACACCCCACCTTGAAATTTTTTACCTTTCCCAAAAATTAACGAGCATCTGAAGGAACATTATTTTCATTCTGACAATCAGTTGAAACAGGCCATTGAATCCCGACGACGGCAACCATCATCAGAATACTTCACTGACGGGTTTGCCTGACTAGTCACACGTCAGCACAAATTTAAAGGAAAGGTGTGATGATTGTGATTTTTTTATTACCTTCGCACTGAGAATAATACAAGAGCTTTTGGCAGCAGACTTCGTAATTTTGAGCGTCGGTCAAGTGACGAGAATGGAGCCTAAGCTGATAACTCCCTCTCCAAACTTTAACACAGACAACTTAAGGATTTAAAACATTGAGTAACAACTATGTTATATGGCGGATCTTAAGTTTCATCAGAGGCTCGAACCCACGACGAAAACAACACCGATTGCGAGTCAGCAACCATGACCACTAGACTACTGCGGCCACGTAGAAAAAAGCGGACACTATGTCAAAAAATGAATAATGCATTACATAGAGGATACATGTAGCTCTCTAGTTCAACAAGAATTGAAAGAGAGAATTTTAATATATAAGTGAATTTAGAAGAAAACAGGCCAATGAGGGAAATTATTTGAATAGTCTGAAAATTCTTTATGAGACTGTGGATTGGAGAAGTAGAGTTCGGCTTTGGGATGATTTTCGATCACTTGGAGGGGGAGAGAGTTGCTTCATTTTGGAGTGTTAGGAGCGTTTCGGACCCAAAACCAGGGGTCCTAAGAAAATTTACCGCTTGCTTTTTGTTGCGCCATTACGAACTGGGCTAACAGAGGCGTCTCTCTCGGACTAGTTATTAAGCGTTTTAACTTCCGGCGTTGCCGTTGAAGAGAGTCACTGCATACTCACCTTCCAGTATCATTATGATGATAAGAAGAGGAACATTCCGAACGTTATTTGTGGATATCTCTTTTTCAGCCAATATTGCAATTGATATACATCCCCCTTTTCCAGTCATTTTTGCAATTGATATACACTCCCTAAACTTTTTTTTTTTTGCTTGGGTGAGTTTCCATTTGTGTCCTTGGCTGTCTCGAGTAAAATGGTAGGTCTCATCGACATGTGCGCCGTAGTCGAATATCACTAGATGTGATTTATGTGAGATTGTCTTAGTTCGTAGAAGTTGCGTTTATGAAGTGCCTAGCCCTGTTAGGCTTTAGTCTCCAGTTTGAAATTTTTAAGCTTGATTACTTCAAGTGTCCAGTACAATTAAAGTATATTGAGATTACTAATAAAATTAATGACTAAAAGTTGATGAATTAAGAGGAAAATTAAAATAAGTGAAATGAAATTAAAAATTTACATGAAAAAAGAACTATAAAGTGCAAAGAAATTTAGAAATTACATGAGAGGGGTAGGGGAGTACAGGATGAAGTGCTTTCATCCAATCAGGAGGCAGCAGCTCTAGTTTGGCTCTGAACGGGGTGAAGTGGGAGTATCAGTGTATGGTTTGCAGCGAGGAACCCAGAGTCTGCGTTCTGATTGGCTTGGAGTTAAAGAGGGTAGTTTTATTAAAAGCGTTTGGTTATGGAGGGAGTATTGGTATAGGAATTCTTCCGCGTGGTATTTGTATTTAATGTCATTATAACTTGGAATTTCTAAAATTTAGGGATTTGTATTTACATTAATTTTTTTGAAAAGTTTCATGGATAGTATTGATGAAATTTTTAATTGTTGGGAAGTTTATGGAATTTCTAAGATCTTCATTTCTCATGAACCCTCTTGCATTACAAAGAAATCTCATGTTGTTATTTTGCAAGATTTCAAGTTAACAATGAATTTTAGCTGTCTGCTTCCAGATGGGGCAAGCGTAAGTTATGATTGGACTCAGAAGTTCTTTATAGACAAGCATCTTGTAAGTAAAATCTAACGCAGAGTTTGGATGTATTAATGAGATTAATTTATTCGCGGTTTGTCGAAACTTAATTTGAATTTGTGTGATGTGTATTGAATTGTTAAGGCGTACCGACCGCATACCCTGAGGCAATCTCTCAGACCGCTATCCTTGCGGAAGCTATATATCATGACATAAATAATGCACTACATTGTCGACACACAGAGGCAAGTGTTTTTTTCATGGGAAGCATATACATTCAGTAGATCTGGACTGTGCTGCCATCCAGTGTATAAGTCTTGGGTCACCACCTCGGCGTTGGAGTGGTTTTTGATCACTTGGAGAAAGAAAGTTGCTTGATCATAGAGTGCCAGCGACATTTCAAACCAGTGGGTCCGAAGAGAGTTGACCGGTCGCTTTTTACTGCACCTTTACCTACTAGGTTAACAGAGACCTCTCTCTCTCTCTCTCTGACTAGTTATTAAGACGTTTAAACTTCTGGCGTTGCTGTTGAAAAAATTCAATGCAAGTGCATAGATTTATATCGTTCGTTTCTAATTATCTGTGGGTTTAAAATATAAAGACATTAACAAATGACTGATGAAATGATATTCGTGCTCTCTTACAGAGTATTTTTATAAAGTTTCTTGATAAAAAAAAAATAGTAGAATATTTGTTTAGTTCACAAAAAAAAGAAATGCGTTATTATTACTTTCAGTTTACTATCAGAATAAAAAAAATTGGTTTTTTTTAGTACTCATCTTTCTTCTCTGAATATAAACTAAATATAATCAATAATATTTTAATAAAAGTACTCATCGGTCATTAATTATAGGTAGATTACAATGAAATGTGTGCAATAAAATAATTGAACAGTGCAGAAAATTTAAAAAAAAAAGTTCAAATCTTTTATTTTAATTAAATGCTTCCGCATCAAATACTTTTGGAAGGATTTAATTAAATCGATTTGTTAGAGAAAACTTGTAATGAACATATACTGGAAAAACCAGGAAGTTGTATTGTTCGAAATGCGTTTAAAGACTTTGTGACAAAATGCTTTTTTTTAAGTAAGTTCTAATTTCTCGTATATATAATAATTTCATATTAAGAACTGAAACTTTGAAGAATATTTTTTTTTCTTTTTCTGAAAACCCATTTATATTCTGTGTAATTATATAATACGCATTTTGTGTAGATATATAATTGCTTAATAATTGCTTATTAATCATTAATTTTAGAAATTAGGCTTCCATAAAGAGCATGAGGTTTTTATAGTTATTAGTTACAATAAATGAAATATTCAAATTGTGATGCAAATAAACCTCGTGATTTTGAATAAAAAGCCAACCTGCACGTAAGTAAAATAAATCAAAATAACCTTTTTCATTTTGGTTTTTCATTTGTGATGCTGTAATAAAACCAACATTTGGGGGGGGTGATTAATTAACCGGTATTGTGAATATAAAAAAAATAATAAACATTAAGTTCATATAACAAATAAAGTAAATAAACTTTCGACTATCTTATACATGTAAGTTTCTAATGTTTAAGAAACTTTACTAAATAATTGGGTTTTTTTCTTCCTTTATCATGATTACGCTGAACAAAAAAAGAAAATAACAACAAGTTTCATTTATTAATTGAATGCTATATAAACACTGAAAATTTATCTGAAAATAGTTAAAGAACGATCATCATCAAATTCAAGAAACAAGTTCTAATTTTTATTAGAACAAATACAGTTAGTATTGTCTGATCAGAAACAAAACTTATCTTTGTTGTTACTTAAAATTGCCTTTAAAATTCAGACACAGTATTTGTTTAAATCAATCTCTTTGAAACAGGAACCTTTTTTTGTACCCGAAACGAATCGTGTTCTGGTTGCAGATGTTTTTTTCCAGTCGAGTCTAGTTATTGTAATTGGAAATAAGAATAGTAAAAATACGGAAATGTCGCAAATGTGTGTGTTTCTTTTCAATTTGAGTTTTCGGAAATTTAATGTTATGTTTAATATTTTGTTTTAATTATTTAATACATAAAAAAAAGATAAATTAAAGTACTGAAAATTTTGGTCACATACATTTAGTTGTTTCTATATAAAACCACTGATTGAAATAAAAAAAAGGTTGAACAAGTAATTTTCATTTAAAAATATTTTGTCAGGCATACTTGAGAAGTCTGTTGAAAATGAATAGACACAAAAACGAAAGTTTAATTAATAATAAGAAATTACATAAAATAAAAATAACCACAGAAAAATTTAGTTGAATACTATTTCAAAATGATATTACAAGGTTTTGCATTGCTCACTACCTCCATCAAAAATTCCCCCCTATTTTAGACTAAATTAATTTTTTTCAAGTTTTGAGAGCAAATTCTAAAAAGAAGCATTATGCATAATAATATAGATACACTTGAATTGGGCCAGTTGGTTTGCTGTATTGCGAAAATGATCTTATTTGACTTAGATGCACCAAAATCTCGTAAATGTGCATGAAAATTACACATATTGATGAATTCAAAATAAATCTTATTGGTTTCCCAATTCCATCATTGGCATGATATGAAAGTTTGATGAGAGAGGTGAAAGCTCAGGCTTCATCCTCTTCACTTGACCGAGTTTCCGAATTATGCGGTCCGTTGGCAACAGCTATCGTGTTACTTCTGTGTGAGACTTTAATAACAGTAACAATCGCTCTCTGTGTGATGTTAATGAAACAATTAATATAATAATCTGATCAAAATTTTGTAAAAGGAAAAAAAGAAAGAACGATCGTTGTAACAGAATGGTCATGGTCGCGAGCTGATTTCATTAACTGTTTCTTCACTCGGACACCTAGGTATCATTAATTTGAATAACAGAAAAAGTTAAGCCACTTAAAGGGCAGGAAAAAATTACAATGTCTTAATATAAAGGAATGTCGCCAACGTTGGAAGAAGAGTAAGGTATCGGCTGAGGCGTCATCCTCGTCACTTCACTGTGGATCAGAATTATGAAGTTCGCAATCAATAGCCCTTACGTTGATCTAGAGCGAAGATAATTCAGAATCATATATCTGTACGCAGTACGTAAATTATAGTGTATCTATTTTTATAAAATAATGTACAGTTATGTTTAAAAAATTAATCAGCTGAGAAGTTCAAAGAATAAAATGTATAAAAGATTATATATGAAAAACTATTCATTCGCAAGCAAAAAATTATACAATTGCAATTCCAGAATTGAAAAACCGAAATGTATTTTTTTAAAATGTTTTGTACTATTAGTGCAAATTCTAAAATGCATTATAGTCCAAATTTGATTATAGCGCATTTTACGATACTTTTTTCAGTTCATATAGTAGATACATAGAGAGTTTATAATTTCAGTGCAATAGATATAAACTTGAAAAAACTTCTACACTCTTTTAAATACACTATTAAAAAAAGTTATGTAAGAAGAAGTTTTCATTTTTTTTTTTTACGAAATTCTCTTAGATTACGATGGAAGTAAATACGATTCCTGTTTTTACTAATACCAAATCTTTTCCTTAAATCTAATTAAACTACCATTAATTTTAAAGCTACGCAAATTAATCCAAATTACTGAATTTTTTAGCGAAACTTGTTTTTATTTTCATTTACTATATTTTAATTATTTACACTTTTTCTCGATTTGAATTAAATTTACAATTCCAATTCAAAGAGATAGCAGTAAAAAATTTAAAAATAAATTCATCCTGGAAATTATTTAAAGTACTTTAAAGTGAAAAAAAAAGTTAATTAATTCCACCACAAAAATTAATGTTTTAGAAATAGCGATAATATATAATTTTTAATAGAAATTCTTAGATTTAGATGAGGAAAGATTAACAATTTTGATAACTCGAGAAATATGACTTCAATGTCGAGTAATTATTCTATTCATTTTATTTCTAAAAAACTAATTACCTTAAAGTAAGAAAATAGATATTTATTTTTTGAAACATTGAACCTGAAATAATTTTGTTGTTAACATTAAATTACTATAATGAAATCAATGTTCACTAATAGTATAAAATATTTTGATCTACTAGATAAAAAAAACAATTTAAAATTATTACCTCCGTCTGTATAAATATTAATCTATATTACATATATTAGTTATTACTAATGAAAGATACGTAGCTTTATTAACGAAACTCTAACTTATAATTCACAATGAAATAATAGCATATTCATTAATTCTGTATTTGGAAAATTTACTAAAATTGTTAAATATTTGATTATATCAAATATTATTTCCTGTATCAACGTTACTAAAAAAGTAATTAATACATGATGTGCACTTAAAAGTAGAAATAAGTGAATGACTTTTATCCATAAAAATGTCAAGATATTAATTTAAAAAAATATTGCGTTACATTTTATATCATAATTTTCATTCAGAAATATTTCTCAAAAATACTTTTCGAGGTTGTCAATAGATAATTCAAATCAAGAATTTGATTTGACTTTAATGTATTATTTTTCATGATTTGTAAATAAGAGCATTTTATCTATCAATACTAATATTTTCTATAAATAATATATCTACTTGTTTTCTGTTGGGAGTTAGATACACTTTAATAATTAAGATAAATCAAAATTTTAAATATTTAAAAATGAACCAGAAAAAATACCATTCAAAATATTGACTAGGAAATACTTTATTACGCACATTATTAAATTCAAAATACCGAAAATTTAAATTTCAGAAAAGAATTAATTTATACATTTCATATTTTAGAATTTATCATGGTAAAATTGAAATGAGGAAAGAAACTTTATTTGCAATATTTCTTAGTAGTTTTTTTTTATTCATTTACATTACTATAAAATTTTACATGAAACTAATGTACCACATAATAGGTAATCGATATAAGTAAATATTTAGAACTTGTTAGATTTGTAACTTATGCTTTGGTCATCAATTGGTCTTTGGACAGTTCAAGATTATTTAAAATTTTTAATAAGATGAAAACTTCTCTAGAAGGTTTTGTTGATATACATCTCATAAAATATATTAATAAAATATAAAATTGCATAATTATTCGCATATATGTTTTCAATACATTACACATTACAAGACAAAAAGTTATTGAAAGACTTAATGGTTATGTAGCGAAAAGATTTTGGATCATTTTTGTTATTTTAATTACTTTTATCATCGTAATTTTAACACACACACTCATATATATATATATATATATATATTCATATATATATATATATTTCTAATAATGCCATCTTCAAAGTCATGAAGAATTTAATTACTTTTCTGACACTTTTTATGTTGAATATTATTTTGTATGTTTTAAATACATATTATATACACTTAGAAAAATGTAGTACTTCACAATAAAAAGAACTAAATATCTATTACTTATACGAACGCAAACTAATACTTTGAAAAGACGTCATTAATTAATTCTGCAAAGAAAAATACAAAACAGTGTATTAATCGTTTTAAATTAATATTATCATAAATGATGAATAGCATTTTTTCCTATACTAGTAGAACATTACACTGGTTTTATTTGAACTTTGATTATATTCTTCCAAAATTTCAGCAATAGTTTCATATTTAATTTCTTAGACAAGGATTTACAAGAGAATTCATTTCAATCATTTGGCTGTTTAAATATGTTTGAGTTTACTTTACAGTTACAAATATAAAAAAAAAGAAAACTTTAATTCATACACATTAGATCTTATAGAATATACTTTAAAATTTCAAATAATCCTAGAAATACATTAAATATTTTATATGATACAAACTGATATTTCAATATTGTATTTTATATGATATTGACATATCAACTGATTAAATACAGGAAATCGAAAGTAATTTTTAATGAATAAGAAATATTGTTCTAAAATATTAAACATAGAACAAATAACCGCTTAATTCAAAATGTAGTTTAATAAATTAGACACAATTACATTTTCTAATTCACAATGTAATATAAAAAAGGTTTTTTAAAAATTAAAACGCATCATATCCGTGCCATTTAATATTATGACTCACTATTTCATTTTATAGAATACTATTGCTAAACACGCGAACTTTTATACTTATTTATATTTATTTATAAATAATCTGTTAACAGTAATCTGTTATAATCTGTTTTTTCTATCATATCTGTGCCATTTAATATACTACTTTATTTTTCCTCATTTTAATCTTCTTAACATTTGTGTACACAGAAATGATTGATCGAAACAGTAGATATTTTTAATTGTTTTGAAATATGTGATGAAAACAGAAATAAACTTTTCACGAACATTGTACACAATGGAATCGACCAAAAATATATTGATACCTTGAGCTGTACCGATATGGTAATTAGTTTATCAAAGTAAGAATTTACAAATTATTGCATACAGAAAAATTGTATTTTTTCATCGCATTTTTAAAAAGATATGAAGACTCGAAAAAGTGGGAGAAAAATGCTCGATTTATTTATTGTATTTAATAGTCGTAAGACTCCTTAAAATACATGAAACGTTAGAATTGATTACATGACGTAAATTTAGTATACAGAATATGCCGAATGTTATTTAACATATTTTGAACAATTCTTTGAAATTCAAGGCATATATTTCCATCTTATACTCAGTGTTTTCAAATTTAAGGTTTCCAAATATTCAGCACTAATTTTTTGTTACACAAATCTAAATATTTATATGAGAAAACACAAACTCAGAATTAGAGGATTATAGTGTAAAACCGTGGTATTTTTTTTTAAATCTAAGATACAGAGAAATTTTAAATGGATTCAAAATATCATTAAAAATTATTTAACTCTCATAATCGTCATTCTTAAAAAGTGATTTGTGACTTATTGGTTCCTTATTAATGTAAGATTCGCAATCCACAGTTTTCTTTTGGGGAAGGTAAGCTGGAGATAAAGGGTAATATGTTTATTTTTGAAATTTCACAGGTGTACAGAAATTTTTTTCTGTGTTTATTTATTTGAAACATGCTTTTTAAAGAACATTTTGCAATAAAACGCAGTTAACTTTATTCTTTGGACTACCGACTATTAAACTATAATACTCATTTTTTAAGGAATTAATACTTTTTAAATCTTCAATGATTACTATTTTAAAAAATGGGCATAGTATCCTTTATTTCCGGTATAAAAAAATATATAGTTTCATTTTATATTTATAGAGAATATTATAGCATTAGAGGACCCCACGCAACACTCTTACAGAAAAAAACTAATACAATACCGTTGTCCATTGTGAAACTTTTGTGTAAATGATGGGAATGCATCCTACAGCTAACTTACAAAGACTACTGTGTATTTCACCCTAGTATAATTATATTTCTCTAAACGAAACGGAAAGACATGGACAACAATACAAGTACGTGTAAAACATTGTAACATCTGCAACAAATGCGCCTTAGCATGTGCAGAGTTAATCCATCAATTACTGCTCTCTCTGCACAATCAGGTAAGGCACCATTAAACAACACTAACACGCGCAAACAGTGAAGAAGACGTACTTACCTGGGCGATTGTTTGGATGGAGTCCGAGAGTGAGTGAGTGCGGGTTCGGTCCGCAAGACACTGACCGCGCAAGCAACAAGTGAACCGGTAAAATCCTCTTGGAAGTCCACACCCAAGACAGCAGCCGTTCGCCTACCCTTCCAAACAGGGAGGAGTCACCTCAGACCAACCCTTTTTCTTTTTTCCAACAAGGAACCGTTGTGGCGGAAGGTCTGATAGGGTGTATGAACTCTGGGGGCTCTCTGCTACTCGGCAGTGATGAGGTCAGCTTTTAATTTTGAAGGTAAATATATTAGATTTAGAAGTTATGGGAATTGAAATTTGATTTCTCGCTAGAGGTTTTTTTTTTAACCTTGAGAGAAACGCTTTGCTTTCTCTTCCACATTTCTTTTCAGACAAGTTTTCTAAGCCTCTTAAGAGAGGTTTCCAAATTTAGTCTCCAGTTACATACACATTTGAGTAGCCTAAAGTTTCATGACGCACTATAAGATTTAAATCTATCAATTGGAGGATTAAAATGTATGTGGACGGGAATTCCCTTTTTATTTCGAAAAAAAAAAAAAAATCAAAACTTACGTTTCTTACTAGAATCAAGAAGCGTATGAACCAAATTAAATCAATAACTGAGAGTTGTGCATTATTTTTATTCTACCCAATACAATTATTGATATTAAATTTAGAACGTTCTACAAATGGTGCATACTTTGTAAAGTAGTTGTATGTGTAATATATATATATATATTTAAAATCTGATATTTTACACAAATATGGGTCAGATACTGGTTCCTGGAGTTTTGGTGTATTCAATCATATAACCATTGATTTAACGTAAATGGAACATTTCTATCATTACATTTTTATTGATTTAACTTTCAGGGTATTGAGTGGCCGCGGTGGCCATGGACGCAAATTGTAAGCCAGCGTTGTTTACGTCGATTCGCGGGTTCGAGCCTTGATCCCCCCCTAAAGACCCACAAAGTAGCGAAGCTGATGCACATTAAATCCAGTTTAAGTACCAAGTTTTCCTACTAGCATGATGTAGAAGTTTGTAGAAGGAGACGCCAGATCGGGTGTTGTCCTCATCAATTGACCGAGGTTCAAAATTACAAGGTCCGTCGCCAATAGAACTTGTGTTTCGTGTAAGTAAACAATCACATTGCATTGCAGGGTATAAGGTTTAACATTTTCGAAGAAACCACAGTTATATTTAAGATAAATGAATACATGTATTTACCAAATTTGAAAATTAATGTATAGTTGATCATAAGAGAAGCAGATTTGAGAGCTAAAATATATTTACCAATGGTCATGGTTTGGGATTCATGGGCCGGTGGCTTACGTACAGTAGCGTGTTCGATCCTTTGCCGCTAAAGACCCGCCATGTAGCCGGGGCTGATGCACGTTAAATCTGTCTAGGCCCGAAGTCCTCCCGATGGCGTGGTGTGGAAGCTAGGAGAGGGGGTGCCAGCTGAGGGATTGTCCTCGTCACTTGAACGAGGTTCAAAATTACGTCGTCCGTCGCCAGTAGCCCTAGTGTTGCTTCTAGTGCGACATTTATAAAACCAATCATCTGGATAAAAAAATATCAGAAGTCCAATACAATCAAAAAAATGTCATTTTTATTAAAAGGGAAAGGGAATTTTTTTTTAAAAAAAAGTTTTATTCATTGGCTTACGAATATGCACAAAATTTACACTTCATCTTGTTGTTTACACTATTCTAAAAAACATAAGTATTTGTAACCTCCTTATAATGCGTTTTTTATAATTCTAAAAATGCTGTGTTATACGAATGTATGTAATAGCAAACATAATGCAAAAACGAAATTAAACTCCTTAAATAAGATAAACATATATCATAGCACGAAACAAATTAGTCATAAATCAGGTTGTATTTTAACTGCATCTTAAAAACTCTAGAACTAAACTTAAATAATGAAAATCTGGAAGGAAGTTATTTTCTCTAACCATTTTAATTGAATTATATTTCTTCATTCTCATATCAAATGAATAATTAACTTAAAAAGTCGAGTTCATTTTTAAGTTCTATTTATTATACGTAACACACAAAAATGGATCGGGCACTCTTATTTTAAAAAACAATTGTGGCTTATTCAATAATGAATTGAAAAATGTAAAATGAAAGTCTATTTATAGCTAAACTACTTGGCTGGGCTACAAAAATGAGAAATTTCTGATTTTCTAGAATAAAAAAAAAGATGTGCTGGATATGTTTTGAAAAAAGAGATGCATGTTAAAATTCGTAGCCTATAAGAGATAATTACATATACCTTAAAATGTTATTTTCAAAAAAAAATATTTCAAAAATACATTATTCAAAATGAAAAATTAATTTTAAACAGAAAACAGTTCTGGTGTCATTTTCGCCAAATGTCCGTTAGTTTTGAGATTAATATAATGCTCATAGTCTTATATTAATCTCATAATATCCTTTATTAATCATAATCTCATAATATTTAATTTTTCTCCCTTTCGCTACCAGAGGGAGAAAAAAGAAATGTTTCTCTGAGCCCGTGGCTTCTTACCGCGGAGTGTCACGCTGTGCCCTGACGATTTTAGATATTAAGCCTAATTCGCGAAAAAAATTCCTCTAAAATCGGCTATTCATTAGAATATTTTGGTTTTTACTTATATTATTTAAAATGTATTAAACTTAATATATACGAAAGAAAAAAAAGATTTAATCGAAAATTGTATGTTTTATACATAAAATTACATAAAAAATCGTATCATTTAAGAAAATACAAAATATACCTACATTTGTTACAAAAATTTCATGGTTTAATGATGTACCATTACATGGATTATTAAGATATAAAAAATTAATCTTATTTTGCTGTTTGGTATTTTTATAAGAAAAAATTCTTCGACGCATAGTCCAACGTTACATGTCTTACACACATATTTTGTCAACTTTTGACGCTTCACGCAAGATTTTGAGCAAAGGGACATCTTTGTCCTTTTTTTCATTTAATGTCAAAGTACAGATTTGGATTATTTTCGCTAATATTACTGTCAGATTCATTCATTAATTCGCAGATGTCAGTATCAATTATATATACATTCTTTTCGTCATGACTGTCGCTACAAATAAAAACCGACGGAATGAAACGAACAGCTGATAGCATCTGCTACTAAAAGCTCTAACCCCCATAAATTTCCATAAATTCTCATTCGAACTTCTAAGAAGAAAGCAAGAAAGAAAAAAGCAAACCGAATCAAGCGCATGACTGACATGTTGACTTTAAATTATGTCATTACATTTAAAGAGCCTCGTCGCAGCACGCGCTTTTAACAATTACTCTCCCCCTCCAGATAGCCAAAAGTGAAATTTAACCCCATATCACCAAGGTCAACACTCCAAATAACCTATATATAGATAAATTTCGCAGTATTATAACGCCATATAGTAACATTAAAAAATTAAATAAAACGTTCTCATCAAGCGTATCTCTATTGATACGTTGGGAGTAATTTCACGGAGCGTATCTAATGTGATACGCTGGGAGTGAACGGGTTGATGGAAGCAATATAAACCCAATTTATTCATATTTAAATTATCATATTACTTTTCAGGGGCTTGCTTCATTTAAGTAAAAACGGACATCATGATCCCGAAGCACCACATATATATATATATATATATATATATATATATATATATATATATATATGTACGCTTTTCTTTCCCATGGGTTTTACTGTCTTTGGTAAGCACGGGTGACATGCTCCAAGATATCCTAGCGACCCTTCTCTATTATCGACTCCCTTTATGTCAACCCATTTTTCCTTATATCAATTTTTTTTCACGCATCTAGATCACAGCTGTACCTTTTTTACACAGCATGGCCACATTCAACTCTTGGGCCATTGAAATGATATCACTCACTCACCTTTTTTCACTTTATCAGGGAAGGTGTGATGGTCGAGTTTAATGGTGCAAGAACCAGATATGGCAATGCTACACCAAAAAAGGTAAAGCTGTGATCTACATGTGTGAAAAAAATGCAAAATGAAAAATTGGTCGACAAGAAAGGGAATCGAAAACGGAGAAAGAGAATTAGGGTATCCCGGGGTAGGATCACTCGTGTTTACCAAAGACAGAAAACCCCATAGGAAAAAATAACACCCCTAGGTTGTCTAGGGGTCAAGATGCCCGTACCTACTTAACTTTATTAGGAAAAAGAACATTCAAAGGAAATTGATTTCAATTGATTGGATGGTTTTGGGGATATAGAGTAGAAAAAAGTTACTTTTCCCAACTCCTTTCTCCCCCCCCCTCCCGAAAAAAAAAATCTAGAACACTAATCAGAATGAAACTGCATTTCCATCTAAACATAATGGATTGTTTGATTGTTTATGGCCTCAGAGGCTTACATTCTTTAGGTACGTATGGGCATCATGACCCTGAGGAAATCTAGGGATCTTTTTCTTTCCCATAAAATATAATGTCTTTGGTAAACGCGAGTGTCCCGAGATGCCCTGGCGATCCTTCTCTATTTCAACCCTCCTTCTTATCAAACATTTCTCACTTTCTTTCTATTTTTCAAACGTCTGGATACACCTTGTTTGGTACATCATGATTACATCTGGTTTTTGAGCTAATAAACCCTTCCATCGCATTCATTGACGATTCATTGTTTATTAATACAGTATTTTAAAGCAACATGAGGGTTACGAGCGACAAACATCGCAATTTTAAACCGCAATCAAGAGACGAGGTGAAAACCTGAGATGGCACATCCAACTTCCACACCACACCAATATGAGGACTTCGGTGAGATAGTAAAAGTTGACGTTTCTGACGCAAGAGCTGAATTTGGCTAAGCTGCACCAAACCATGAGTAACTGTGATCTAGACCAAAGATGGAAGAAAAAGGGACAAACAGTTGACAGGAAGGACGGTCAAATATAAAGAATGAATGTTAGAGTATCCTGGGGGTGCGTCACCTATGAGTACCAAAGACAAGAAAAACCCATATTAAAGAAAAAACACTCGGGTAATTTGGAGTCATCATACCCGGTTACTCGAAGTTTACCTAAAGAAGTTGCGCCTGGAGGTCCGTGAGCACTTGGAACCTGTACCAGATTTAAAATGCATCAGCTTCGCTCCACGATAGGAGTTTGGTAGCATCTGTATTCAATCCTATAACTCGACAAAAAAACGCCGGAATCGAACTCGTGGCTGGCGTTATTCCCGTCGAATCGTGAGTTCGAGTCCTGATGCTACTAATGACCCGCCATGTAGTGGTACTGATGCACTTTAAATTTGGTCGATGATCCAATTCCTGTTGTGGCGTGATGTGGAAGTTGGAAAAAACAAAAGCAACTCAGGTGTCGTCCTCATTCTCGTGACCGAGGTTCAGATTTTTTTAAGAATTCGGTGAAATATTTCCTATGTTTTAAATAATATAAGAATACACTAACCAAAATATTTCTAACATACTAATAAAAGTCATTTGAATAAAGAAGTGCATTACCGCAGGCTTAAAAAATCGTGGATTTGAAAATTCGATTTTATATTTTATTATTTTTTATTTTATTTTATTTATTTATTTATTTATTTTTGAATTCTAAAAAAATCAAGTAAATGATTGCTTTCGGAATATAATACATGTTTCCGCTTTTCGAAAATCCAAAAACATCTATCAATATTTCAAACGAGTACATTTTTTTCTTTTCTCATATAAACTCACCGGTACTCCATAAGCCAATTGCTCTTGAAACTATTTTTCATTCAAAAGAAAAAAGAACCTTAACAAAAAAAAAATAAAAAAAAAAAAAAAAAAAAACGGTGCAAACACCGCGAAATAAGAAACCGATTTATTATGAAATCTTATCTGATCTTTTAATACCCATATCGAAAGCTAAGCGCAATAAAAGGGAAAGAAAATGTAAAAATAAATAAGTAAAATCTAAAGCGAAAATCGTCTGCTTTCGAGAAGTAAAAATAAAAGGAAAAAAACATAATGCTTGGGGCAGTAAAGACTGGTAAGCTCACGAAATAGAATCTACAAAAATAAAATGTTTTTTGAGTATTTCTTTCGCTTTATTTTCACTTTTGAACTTTCTACAGATAGAATGATTTTCGCAATGATTTTCCGATCTACTGACTAATTACTGCAAGTCATAATCTAATAGTGAAATGTTCATAAATAAACGGCACGGAACGATAAGTAATACATGAATGCATAGAAAAAAATATGGAAGTTTCGACATAACTTCCATTAGCTACACGTATAATGTCAATTTGATACGCAAATTCCTGCCAAATACGTTGTAAAATGTCAAATAATAATAATAATGGATTGTACAGCAACAGAAATCCATTTTTGAAATTCAACATGAATGTGTGAGTGATGGTGGTGTAAACACTTTGTTTTTTACAAAATCCCATAGGTAGAAATCACATGGAGCTATATCAGGTGCTTTAGGTGGCCAACTGTGAAATAATAAGAAGTCATCTAGTCCACTGCGACCGTTCCATCTACGAGGTAACTCCATGGAATCTTCTAAAACAGATTTCGTGAAATCGTTTCACAAACACACGAGGGTCCCCTATTTTCCGCAATATAATACCTCTAAATGTTTTCTATGTATTCATGTATTACTTATTATTCAATGTTGTTTATTTTTGAAAATATAGAATTTGGAATTCGGATGATTTATTTCAAATAACCTTGTATATTTAGGATATAGTTGATACAACTATCGACAAAATTAAAAAAAACTGTGAGATTTTTATTGTATATGAAATAATGATTCAAATTAAGAAACATTTGTACATCATTTGCAGCATCGCACGAAACAAAAAAAAAGTTTGAAAACAGAATTTTATAGGTGATGATAATTTCATTTTAATAGGGTTTTTATCTCGTCACGGTTTGCGAAACATATATTCGCGTGTGACGTAAAATTCCAATAAAATATGAAGGTGGCTTATAATTTACCCTTTGCTAGGAATGGCAAAGGGGCATTAGGATTGGGAAATGGGTATGTGTAGCTCATTGTAGTATTGTCCAATGATCGTTTTTACTTTTTGGCGTTGAGTAACTTTTGAGCCCATGGAGGGGGAGAGTAGTTGACCTAGGAGTACCAGCGGCATTTTGAACCCTGGTAAATTCTATTAGAAACAGCAGCCTGCACTCCAAGATCAACTCTTTCTCTCAATGGAGTCAAAAATCCCACAATGCATTAGTAACTCAGAATTTGAGCATTAGGTGGCAAAGCTGCAAGAACTACTGATTGCATCATAACCCCGACGCAAAATACTTGCCCTGTACGTTTTCATCAGACATCACAACTCATTATATTCTGGCCTGGCCTCATTATATTCTACCAATATAATTCTCAATTATATTCTGGCCAAGGCGCACATATTGATCAAACCGCCTCTCACATTCGACCGGCGAGTGATTTTCAACTTCGTGGAGTGGGAGAGCTAGGATGGTTGGGATTGGCCAGCGGCTCTCTCAAACTTGACCTGTCGCTGTTTGTTGAGCCTTTATCAGTTAGACTTAAAGAGACGTCTCTTTCGGATTAGTTGTTAAGGCGTTTTGACTTCTGTCGTTGTTGTTGAAGAAAACTGCCACAATTTTTGTAATGAAATTCATGAGTATGACGTCCTGCCTATTTGAAGAAATTTTGCCATAAACTTTCCTATATATAAGATAGTCTTTGCCTTCTTTAAATTTGACTCTCCAGAAATAACCCATTGTTTTGATTGTTGCTTGGATTTATCTGCATAATGTTGAATCCAAGTGTCATTGATGGTGATAATTCGACGCAAAATGACGACATCGCGTCGTAACACCAAATGAATTTTAATATGGCACCCAACGGAATCCAAATCAAAACAAAAATCATAATAGTGTCTAAATTAGTATAAAATTCAACAAAAAGCTTATACGATTCAAGAAAAATCGATGTTACGGAGCGATTTCAAAAATGAGAAAGACAAACAGAAATTGAAAGAACTTAATATACTTGAGTGTACACTAAGTGGACGGATAATAAATAAATTTAAACTTCGTCAATTTGTTGATAGCGTTGATAATGATAAAGGAATTACTAGAAAATGCCAGAACAGCGGAAAACACCTATCTTGATATATGTTTATTTGATTTTACGACTTCTCGCTCAAAACTTATGGTTATATATATATATATTTATTATTGTGTGTGTGTGTGCTGCGTGTGTGTGGTGTGTGTCGTGTGTGCGTGTGTGTGTGTGTGTGTGTGTGCTGTATTAGACAGATGCTGCTTCAATGAAAGTTTCTAATATTTACATAGTGACACAACAGACGAAAAACAGAACTTGTAATAATTGATACATCACTTTCAGTAACGTTCACCTCCACCATCTTACTATTTTTGCATTGAAGAGTCCCAAAGTAGCTGCAAAAGTATTATTATTTGCAAGTATTATTTCCCTGAAATAAAACTCCGACTATTTCCTTGGCAGATTATTTGGTAGAATTCGACTGCTTCTGGTAAATTTGTTCTCTGCTTTAACAAATTTCTCGACAAATCGTTTAGCTAATTCTGGAAAATTCTCTGCCAATTTTCAGCCATTCTTCAAGCTTCCCTCTCTGGGATTGTTTCGACCAGATGTGAAATGGAACAGAATTCTCAAAGATCATAACTTTCTCCTCCCTATTTGAGATATCATTAAGTTTTCAGTATTTTTCGAGAACCATCCTTTTGTCTTTAAAGTCGTTAAAATTTCGTTATCAGGTGAG
>BMAW01104513.1:7500-12677 GCA_019974015.1 Nephila pilipes | reverse complement strand
GTTAAACAAATACGGCAGTAGTACGTCTGTAAACAATGAAAATAGTCGTAAATAAAAATAAAAGTTTTAAATAAATTTAGGGATGAACATGCTTTCTAATGAATTTTAGAGATTGTGAGATACAAATCCCTGAAAATCATTTTAATGTCAAGTTTATTAATGAAAAATTTAATTAAGTCAGCTGCATTCCCAATTAAATTAGACGCTTAATTTAATAAGCGGACTACTTTACGTGGAAATAATAATTCCAAAGTTGATTAGAAATTCTGTTATCAAGCTTATACTAACATGTTTGTAACAATTCGCTTTATTTTAGAAATATATACGCTAAGCAAGTATGACAGATATATAACTATAAACATGCAAACAACTGTAAATAAAAAAATGGTAAAATACCTTCCCAGAATTTCGTTTTAACGTCGTGTTCACTAATGGAAAATTTAATTAAGCCGAGCACACATTCACAGTTAAATTAGACCCTTAATTTTATAAGTGGACTGTATTGTACGTGGAAATAATTATTCCAAAGTTGGCTAGCATTTCCATTATTAAGCTTTTCTATCAATCACTCAGAATTAAATAGATTATAGTAATTAGTATAGTCAACGAATCTCTTAGAGTATCACTAATACTTACTCTAATAGTATATCTAAATGATTTGTTCCTACACAGTTACAGAACTGTACAATCCTGTATTATTCTGCTTGCGATTCTTAACGTGCGATAATCAGGAAGGACATAAAAATTCTGCGGGTGAGATGTTAAGCATTCTATTTCATTTCCTGAAGTTACCATTCAGTTGTTTAATTATAAGAAGCCCTTGTAAGTTTTTCATCACCGTCATTATTCAGGCAATTCAATGTTAAAACCATTTAACTTTAAGATGTGATGACAATAGCTTAGTAGTCACGGTAACGGATTCGTGTCCGGCTTTATTTTTGGACGAATCGATAGCTCGAACCCTGGTGCCACTAATGACCCACCGTGTAGAGTGGTTGATGCACATTAAAGCTGGTCGAAGTCGCAAATCATCCCATTGTTGTAGTGCTGAAGTTTTGAGGAAGGAGGTGACAGCTTATGTTCCATCCTCGTCATTTGGCTGAGGTTTAAAATTAGGATGTCTATCGCCAAAAGCCCTGGCAAAATTAAGCAAAGTTACTTCTCAGTGAGACCTTAACTCGTTCGAGATCGGCGATAGGAAAAAGAGTCGCTTCCACAGGCTGGCGCGCTCTGAGAGTGTACACATGTACGAGACCAGGCGATTTTTCTCATTAAGCCTAATTTAAATAAAAACTCATATAAATTCATCCCTGCGATTAAATACGCTGAAACTTACAGATTATTATCATTAACAGTATCTAAATATAAGGTAGTAAAATGTTTGTGATATTTAAAAAAATAATTACGAATTTTTAAAAAATTATATTCATTTTGATAAAAAAAAATTATACAGCTACGAAAATAACAATATTATGAATGGCGAAATTTTTTTAAATTTACGAGTATTTAAAACATACATAAAATATTATAGAACTGAATACAAAAAAATATGAAATAAATGAAACAAAATTACTAAATAATACTTAAAGCTTTTGAAGTTTATGATAGATTTACTTTTGAAGTATATGATACAAACACTGTGTAGGAAAGCCCTAAATTGCAAATTTTGCTCTTATAATATGTAAACTTGCATTTTCTTAGAGAACCTTTTTTGCACACAGCATATTGTCTGCTTGACTTTTCTCTCAGATATTTCAATATTTTTGCCAAGATAGCAAAGATAAAACTGATCTAAAATCATGCAAAATACCATTTACAGAAACACTCAGCGTGCAGTAAACCACAGACCTTTAAATGCGGAATATGACCTAAATAAGCGAATAAATGCAGATGTTGCATTTTCAAATTCCGCTGATCCAACAGCAAAAACAAAAACGAAACAAAACAAAAGCTGGAATTAAAGGTCAACACTCTGTGGAACAATATTTGAAAATATAACGGTCCTCAGCCGCAATCTAATGGCCGTTAAAAATTCAAATAAAACTTTCCAATTTAAAACCAAGCCAGCGTGATCATGGGCCCAGTGGCACGCAGACGCCCGTCACAAATACGATACTGTGGACCGTGAAGGGAGAAAGCGCGATCACGTATACGTGATCTCGGTCCTAAACGGGTTAATAAGCAATCGTCAAATATACTTTTAAGATAAAGTATATCGATTCCTGTTACCTAAGTACCGAGATTTAAAAGGAATCCATGGCGGTACTAAAAAAAGTTGATATTACCAATGTGACCTGTTATCTGTTAAATGGTAACAAAGCATATCTAACATTGACTTTCTTTGCATCCGATTCGAGTTGTTAACGTCATTTTGCATTGAGTTGTTACCGTCGACAAGACCGAATATCCTTATTATGCAATAGAAACAGAGCAACTGTAAAAAAAATAGCTTGATTCTATTTAATAGGCTCCAAAGAAGACAAAGGCATTCTCATTTAAAATTTATGGCAATAGTTTTTAGGGATGTGATAGGTGTCATACTAATGACTTAGTTTAGTTTAGTTTGCTTAGTTTTTTTTTACTTCGCACTAGAAGCAACCCGATGGTTATTGACGACGTACCTCGTAATTTTGTACCTCGGTCAAGTGACGAGGATGACACCTGAGCTGGCAGCCCCCTCTACTAGTCATACTAATGGACTTGTTTGGAAAATAGAAAAACGATCGAGGAACAATACTACTGCAATGTACACTATTTGCATTTCCCGTTGTTAATTCGAAGATTTTTTTTTTGATCATCTTCGTAATGTCAAAGCTAAATGAAATAGAATTATTTTTCGATTTCGTGTAGAGATTCTGTAAAAAAATTATATGGATGATGTTATAAATAATATGAAGAATAAGTATTTTTCAATGCAAATTGATCAATATTTTTATGTCAAAGAGTTTTCACTAATTTTACTCTCTAAGTTAGAAATATTTTACTATTTTAATATAAAAATCAATCTTGCGAACTTATTTTGTGGAAATATATTAAATTATTCATCGTATTTTAAAATGTTTAATTTTGTGCTTTTGATCATTTTAAAGTGTACATGTGTTTTTATTTACATTTCAAAGGACTTTTTTTTTACACAGCATGTGCGAGTATATTTGGTTGATAATGCTATCATGTCTAAATTTCAGATTAGAAATGATAATTCGAGAAATGTCATTTGAATTTATTTTTTGCTTTTTTAAAAGTGAATTTTTATTTTACTTTCTATGTGTGTTCATTATTATTTTTTTTCCTTTTCTCTTACATTACTGTGAATCGTAAGCCAATATTCAAGGGTTTTTTAAGAATGTTTTAGTTTTAACTGTTTTTTATTGATCTCAGGATTTTTAATTTGATGTTCTCAAACGGGAAAATATACAATAAAATTATTTTATCATTTTCGTAATTTGAGTTTAATATTATAAGTAACATGTAAAATTTAACATAAATTTCATACACTTTAACTATAATTTTAAGTAATAAGCATAAGTTTCAAATTTTTAATTCAACTCTAATTTTAAACTATAAATAAAAACATAAGAAGTTACATTATTTCTTGTTGGCTCCAGTTCATTGTTGGGATTGTTCAGCTTCTCCAAGTGCATCAATACGCTATTTTTTTTAAAAAATATTGTTTGGTAGATTAATTACAGTTTTTTAGTGAAATAATAACAGGTCAATTGAAAAGTCCTCGGCCTGACACATAGGTGACACTAATAGAATTAAATCCATATGTTTTTTAGTTAGCCCTAACCCTCAAAAGATACAGCTGTCGGATCATTAGTTTGTGAATTATAGCATTTTGAGCGAAGCAACTTTTGTTATTGTGAAAAAAAAATGGATAAAAAGGAATTTCGCGTGTTGAAGAAATATTGCTTTTTGAAGGGAAAAAATACAGTTGAAGCAAAAACTTGGCTTGATGCCGAGTTTCCGGACACTGCCCCAGGAAAATCAACCATCAAGGATTGGTATGCTAAGTTTAGACGTGGTGAAATGAGCACCGAAGACGGTGAACGCATTATAAGCCCAAAAGAGGTTGTTACCGACGAAAACATTAAAAAAATCCCCAAAATGATTTTGAATGATCGTAAATTGAAATTGAATGAAATAGCAGACACTCTAAAGATATCAACTGAACGTGTACATCATATCATTCACGAATATTTGGGTATGAGAAAGCTCTGTGCAAAGTGGGTGCCGCGCGAGCTCACTTTTGACCAAAAACAACGACGAGTTGATGATTCGGAGCAGTGTTTGAAGATGATCAAGCGTAATAAACCCGAGTTTTTGCGTCGATATGTGACAAAGGATGAAACATGGCTCCATCATTTCACTCCGAAATTCAATCGACAGTCATCCGAGTGGACTGCACACGATGAACCCGCTCCAAAGCGTGGGAAAACGCAACAGTCGGCTGGCAAGGTTATGGCGTCTGTATTTTGGGATGCGCGTGGAATAATTTTCATTGACTACCTTGAAAAAGGAAGGACTATCAACAGCGACTATTACATAGTGTTATTGGACCGTTTGAAGGACGAAATCGCCAAAAAAGGGGCCGCATATGAAGAAAAAGAAAGTGCTGCTTCACCAAGACAATGCACCGTGTCACAAGTCAGTAAAAACGATGGCAAAAATCCATTAATTGGGCTTCGAATTGCTTCCTCATCCACCGTATTCTCCAGATCTGGCCCCCAGCGACTATTTCCTGTTCTCAGATCTTAAAAGAACGCTCGCTGGGAAGAAATTTTCGTCGAATGAAGATGTGACCACCGAAACTGAGGCCTATTTTGAAGCAAAGGACAAATCGTACTACAAAGATGGTATCGAAAAGTTGGAGGGTCGCTATAATCAGTGTATCACCCTTGAAGGGAATTATGTTGAATAAAAAAAACTAATTTTGCCAAAAAAATGTGTTTTACTATGGTAGGCCGGGGACTTTTCAATTGACCTGTTAGTTAATAATGCTTCTTTGAATAAAAAAAGTCATGTATTTTATTAAAACTGTTTTTGTAACTGTAATTTGTTAAAAAACATTGAAGATTGTAATTCGAAATTTTGTGCTTGTCTTTTTCAGAACACGTGTTATTTGGGAAGATAAAAGAGTTCATTTTTATTGAATTACCTAAATAAAATTTTGCTTA
>BMAW01104513.1:0-2500 GCA_019974015.1 Nephila pilipes | reverse complement strand
TCATATTATCCCAAAATCATTTTCTTAAACATTTTTCATGACCTTTATTTGTCCACATTACAAAAGGCAATATTTTTCCTGCAATTTGCATGTTCCTGAATTTGATAGAAATATTATGATTTTATTTATAATCATATTTCCAACCCATCGAGCGCCCAGAAGAGAAATTTTTGTGGTTATTGCTTCTTCGGGAGTTATGTTTGGCATGAGGTCAAGATGCACCCTCAACAATTCCACTATCATCAACTAAACATCTGGAGTGGCTGGCAATTTTAGTTTTGATGTATGAACAGTCCGCAAGGCGAACTTAAACCCATTGAACTCTTCTAAAGCCCTACCAGCCCTCCTTCATGATCGAGTCCGTATCCATCATTGACGACCTGGAAGTGGGATCAAAGCCTTTGTTAATTATCCCTTCAATAACTCCAGGTGGGGAGTTTTGCGGTAACTGTAACCGAACCGAAGGTTGTCAGTCAGCCTTCGATCGTCCTCCGAGGATCCTTTCTCGAGTCCCATTAAACTTTCCTTCCTTAACGGATTTTCTTCCCGAACTGATAGTCAGAACGGAAAGAGTTCTCTTTTGAGAAAGTAACATCCGATTAACCATTATTTCTTCAATTCCAACGACCGTAATCTTTATCACGGATCCTTCCAAAAAGATCCCTTCCTGGCAACTGAGGCCCGTGATCTCTCCCTTTCCCCATTAACCATTTTCCTTCCGAAGGCCCGATTCTTCATCAGTAACTCCAGGGTCTCCAGACAAAATATTGACTTTGATGCGAGACGATGGGGCTGATCCGGACTATGTGAAATCACAGTCCGACCGTGACTGGCGAGATAGCTCCACCGTAAACCGTGCAATCCCACTCCTCCCATAAATTCTGTCATCGATGAAACCGTTCTGATCTGGCGTTTGTTGTTACTGAAAACAAGGTTTCTGAGTTGTTATCAGCTCAACTACGATTCATTTCTATCCCATAATAACAACCAGATCAGTAATAAGTCCGAATCCAGTTTGCATCATTTTCCTGAATCTGCCGTCTGGAGAACCAATCAATTATCATCTCCAGGATCTCCAAACACATGCAGGATGTGAAGACGAAAATATTGCCTTTGAGCATGTGGAAACTGTTAACCAAAGCCTGACGATTCTTTGAGCCATCGCGCAGTTGCTCGAAACTCACAGATTTCTCCGCGGAACCGGTAAAATCGTCTTCCTTAGTTTCCCGAGTTAATATCACTTTACTGGTCCCTGAATGACCATATCTTTAACTCAGGCAAAAATCCTCTAAACCAAGGATTTTATATCCCATCCTTCCGACCCGAGTTCCAGGGTCTGAATCCATCATTGTTTCAGGTAAACCGTTGTTATCCTGATCCATCAACCTTTGCATATTTTACTCCATACATAGCCACACTGTTTTGGAATCCCTCTTTGAATTATGTTTGCCTCCATACTGAAGAGCCGGGTTACGCCACTTTACTGCAGCAATGTTTGCCAGGTTTGTATAACAGCTGCAGCTCTGAGTAGTATCTCCCATGCAATATCGGTTTCGTACAGCCATGTAAAAACTTTCTTTGTCCGAAATCCCACTATTGCCTGAAATTATAAAAGAAACATTTAATAACTATCAAATTTATTTTGGACATTATATAAGTTAATAATAAATTAGTACAGTTAGCAACAATTCATAAAATATTTTTAAAACATGAATTTAATTCAGTTGTGTCTGATTACATATGCAACATATGTCAAAACTTTTCAATTTTTACAATTTACAAAAGAGGTTTAATCAAGGAAATACGAAATATTAAACAAAACTTACTGCCTGAGATGAGTAGTTGGTTCTATATGATCTCTTTGGCCCAGCAACCATCCACAACGACTGTCAGCATAGGAATTCCATCTCCTCCAATCCTCCAGCCTGAACTGCTAAATGTTTTTCTCCATTGCTGCACAGTACATTTCATTTTCAGCAACTTTCTCCAAGTTGCAGCACGTGTTCTTCTGGCAATGCATTTGAGCTAAGAGAGGATATCTAACGTAGACAGAAATTCTTCAAATTGGCAAACCCCCACCAATTTTCATACCTGAAACAGCAGCAGTATTTACGGGCATTTTACATTCCGGTCTCTCAGCCCATAATGTTTCTGAGGCACATTTCACATTTCATATTCCTGAGTTTAAACCTTTCCAATCTCAGACATTATTTTCATGTTTGAAAATGAACATTGAAGAGGACCGTGGTTATTCAAGTACAATTTATGAAATGCGAAATATTCACAATTCTTCCGCTCAGTGAGTGTTCTATTGATTGTCTCAGTGTTTTAGCACTAGGTGCATTTTTGAATAGAAGGTTGCACTTACAGGTGCATTCTTCATAGCACTTTCTTTTAGAATTTCGCCTGAAAAAGAAGAAACCTCATCTTGTATTAAATGTTGAAATCTGAATAAACTATATGAAATGCAAGATAATACGTAACTGAACGAAGCACAACA